>JAYMGJ010000845.1:0-23786 GCA_037178675.1 Scleroderma bovista | reverse complement strand
CAAGCAACTTCCTGGGGGAGTTGTATAGACTCTTAGGTATTAAAAGGAAGATGTCTACGGCCTTTCACCCTCAGACCGATGGTCAAACGGAGCGGTTGAACCGTGAAATTAATCAGTATCTCCGAACCTACGTCAATGATCGACAAAACGAATGGGCCAAATGGATCAAGATTGCCCAGTTCGTTTGGAACAACACGGTTTCGGAGGTAACCACTGATTCACCGTTTGGAATTACCCGGAGTTATTCCCCTCGTATGGGTGTTGAGCCAATCGACACAGTAGCCCCAGCGGCTAAGGACTTTGCCGCTGTATTTAATAAAGTCGTTGAGTCTTCTGAGAAGGCAAAACGTAATATGAAGCTTCAGGCGGATAAGCACAGGAATCCCGCCCCGGACTATGTTATAGGCCAACAAGTTTGGCTTTCTACAGACAACCTTCGTATGCTAAATCGTGCTTCTAAGAAGCTTACGGAGAAGTGGATTGGTCCCTATGAGGTCACTCGTGTAACCCCGAATGCGGTCGAGCTTAAGCTCCCGAAAACTCTTCGGATTCACCCGGTTGTGAATGTTTTTCGAGTTAAACCTTATTTAGGTCCTCTTCCCGGTCAACCCGTGTCTCGGCCTGGTCCGATACATGTCTCTGAAGAACGCGATGAAGAGTACGAAGTGGACTATATCGTAGCCTCTCGTATTTATAAAAGACAGCTCCAGTATTTGGTACACTGGAAAGGGTACGAAGAACATGAGAGGACATGGGAACCCTCGTCAAACTTGAAGAATTCTCCTCTGGTAGTCGAGCGCTTTTACCGAGAAAACCCCTCTGCCCCTCGAAAACTTCGTATGGCCCAAGCGGACTTTAACTCGTTATTTAGTCGTATCCCCGAAAACCTCACGGTTTGCGACGCTCACTTCTGCAGTCTGGAATCCTGCACCTGAGGGGGGAGTAGTGTTACGGTCCAACTTTTTATCTTATCTAATCTGCGATTAGATAGCGTTTATCTTATCTTAGTGTACAGCCTCTATCTTATCTACCTAGTCTAGACCTGTACCTCGTGCTGTACACGCTGCCACCCTTGACATCATTACGCATAGCCTTAGCTCCACAGTGATGTCATTACATAGCCTTTTACCTGCACGTAGCCTCATGGATAGCCTCGCGTAGCCCTCGTGTATAGTAGTATATATACCGTGCAATCCAGCACCCAGAGGCTCCCCATTCGAGCTCATCTTGGGTTATTGCTCTAGATCCTCGCGTCCTACTTCCTCTCAGAGTCTCGCGTGTAGTAGGGTCTTAGGTGTTCTGCCTAGGGTCATCTCACGTCCGTTGTGCTCATGTACTCCCGAAACGGTTGGTAATCCATATCACCAGCAAAGTCTGGCCAGTGTAGAGACAGTCCTGTCTCTAGGTGTAGAATTGGTAGTACTGATACTGGACTCTTACCTTAGCTATGTAGGCTTGTACTTAGCTTACTAAGCAACTTCCCTCTTTCCTCTGTATATGTTTGATCTCAGTCCTGGAGTGACTGAACACCTCTACTCTCCCTACTTCCTCTAGTCTCCCCAGTCCCTGGGAGCTCTGCCAGACCTCCAGAAGCCCCTGGGTCGAGCATGCCTCACCTGAGGCAGCAGCAACACCCAACCCCCCCCTACATCATTGGAGCCCACCGCGAGGGGATCTTCGGATCTGGCTCGGAGTCCCTCCTCGCTTTTAGAATTATAGAGCGCGCAGCTCATTTCCCCCGGTATCTATCCCTTACTACCGCATCCCTGACCCATATCTTTTGGTTGCCTGTGCCTTCTACTGAGAGCCCAGCTCTCTTTTCCTTGTTTTAGCTTTTAGTCTTCACATTCTCCCTCGAGCACCTGTCTTGCTCCTCTTCTGTCCTGAGAGCTTGTCCAGCTCCCTTTGTGTTCTGTGCACTCCTCCACGTCTAGAGCACTTATCGCTCTGCATTCTTTCCGGTTCCACTCTTTCCATTTTTAGCCCTACTAACGTGCATAGAGATGGCACCACAGCGCATGCCCCTGCGAGGCTCCTCTAAAGCCCCGGAGTTTGATGGTGATGCCACAGAACTTGTCCGCTTCTTCGAGGATGTTGAAATCCTGTGCGAGGATGCAGAGCTATACTCGGATGCAGAGAGGATCAAGTGGGCAACGCGCTATGCAAGTCGCAGTGAGGCAGAGCTATGGTCTACCCTCGCATTGCGCTCTGGAGCTGATTGGCCCGCATTTATGGCCGAGGTGAAGCGATTCTACCCAGGAGCAGAGGATGATGACCGCAAGTACATGCACTTGGATTTGGATAGGCTGGTAGTAGCACAGGCTTTGATCCCGATGTCCTCGCGTCGAGAGCTAGGTGAGTACATCCGCAAGTTCACTGTCATTGCATCATTCCTTGAGAAGAAGGGTAGGCTCTCTAAAGGAGAGCGTGACGATAAGTTCCTCGCAGGGTTCCATCCTTTGTTTAAGGTGCAGCTCATGACTAGACTGACCTTGGCATATCTGGAGCACCACCCTGATGACCCTTGGCCTACTGACCGCATTATTCAACATGCATCCTTCTTGTTGGCAGGAGTGCCAATGGCCACCCCCAGAGCGGTAACCGCTTCTCCAGAGCTGCAACCCGCAGGTGTGCCAGTGCCTACTGCTATCAAGAGGGAGTATTATAGTGCAGGACCATTGCACGGCTTCACTCCCGCATCCCTTCCGCAAGCTCCTAGGGCTTATGCGCCCATCCCTATGGGTCTTGCACCTGCACCCGCGATAAGCGCACACAGGCATGTACCCTATGTGCCGCTGGTAAGGTCCTTTTCCCCTCAACGAGACGAGCCTTGCTATTTTTGCGGTGTCTCTGATGGCCATCGAGTGGACTCTTGCATAAACTGCGATGAGTATGTTCAGGCTGGAAAGTGCCAGCGCAGAGATGGTCAGATAGTGTTAGCGGATGGAGCGGAGATCCCTAGGGGACCCTCTGGGCAAACAGTGCAGGAGCGCATTGATAGTTGGTGCGCCATGCGTGCGAGCATGACCGCTTCCCTCGTGCAGGAGAGGCCTCCGGTTCAGGAGAGCACTCATAGCGAGCACTTTGGGCATGCAGCCCCACTGAGAGACTCTGATGCGATGTTTTTAGGTCTCGATGCAGAGGAAGATAGCGAGGATCTTGATGAGGAGGATAGAGAAGCACTCGCTCGTGCCTATGCCCAGGTAGAGGAAGTCCACAGAGCTATGAGGCTAAAGCAGCGGTGCCCCAAAGGTCCGGAGGGCTCTGCCCCTCGTATATGTGTCCCTGAGACTGCACGTCTCGAGTGCATAACCAGAGAGCGGTTAGCGCCAGTCCAAGCGCCCATCGAGCGCTCTGCGGTATGTAGCTCTCCCGGATCTCTACCTTGTGCCCCGATTCCGAGTGCACACCCTATGCACATCCCGGATACCTTCCCTGAGCCCTCTCAGAGCCCTACTCTTTCTGTGAGGGCCCCGCTTTTTGTTGCCGGGGTACGCAATCCACTCCCCTGCTTCTCGGGTTCGGACATGCGGATATGCGAGCCAGTGGCTAGAACGCCCATCCCTGCACACCCTGCTGTGCCTCCGGGGCTTGGACTCGAGCACTTATGTGCTACTGACCCTCCTGTTTGCGCATTAGGTGTACAAGCTATTCCCGAGCAACCAGAAGTGCTCAATCTGGGGCCATCGCTCCCCTTTACAGAGACAGATGATAGCGATGAGATGCTAGCTGAGGAGCTCGTTACACACCCAGCTCAGGAGCAACGTGAGCGTGCGGAGGGGAGGGAAGGCACCCAAAACATGTTGGACCCGATCCCTGAAGTGCTTGTGTCTGCGCACAACCCGTGCGATGTCAAGAAGAGTCGAGATGCGATTTCAGTGTATAGTGACTCAGAGGAGAGTGTCAAACATGCGCTTGAGAGTGCTTATATGTTCAACGGGTTTGATGGTATTGTATCCGCGACACGAGAGGCCGCTTCCTATTTCTCTTCCGATTATTTGTGCACTCCTGCGCACCTTGTGCCAATCCAGCTGACTGACCCTTCCGCAACAGATACCGCGCATCTGCGGGGTGAGCCTCCCCCTTGGCTCGGAGATCTATCCCCGGTGGTGCGTGATAATTAAATGCGCAGTGTATATGTGTCCCATTGCCCCTGGCATCCCTCTCGGACTGGTTCCTCTTTCATTGGACAACACATTCTTTAGTTATTAACCCTACACAGACACTCTCTACTGCGCACATTTCACATCTTAGTGTTCCCTCGGTCCCCCTTCTCGCTCTCATTTTATATCAAAGACACTCTACCTATTCTCTCTACTGCTCTGCACTCGCTTCCTATGGACAAAGTCAAAACAAAAACAAAACAAAAAATAAAAAAGAATAAAGTCAGTTCCTACGTTACCTGTTTGTTTCCAGTCTCTTTCCGCACCTGTTTTAATTGTGCTATGCACCCGTCTCCCACTCCTTGGTCATACTTCCGTTTTCCGCTCATACTATAGCCGCAAAAATCATTTCCACCCTTACTGTACATGCACACTCTTGTCTCGGACATACCATACGTTAGCGCTCTCGTTTTGTTTTGTTTCTCTTATGTTTTTCGGAAGCTGTGGGTTTATTTTGGTGGATAGGTGCGAGGGTATTAAGAGAGGTAAAAGCAGAGTAGAGCGGACAGATAGGAAAGGTAGAGTGATGAGGAGATCCATGGACCCAGGACCCGAACGAACCGGAGACCCCCACTTGCGCGATATGCAGTCCTGCCCCCCCCTTGCGATCTCATGTGCCCTTCTCATATTTATTCCCAACTCGCATTTAGTAGCCCCGAAAGGTGCAGCCTGGAGGTGATGTCCAAGCGAGCAGCAGGCTCCCCTTCATGCGCAGTGATCGTCTGTGTAGTGTCTGGGACTGCTGGATGTGAAGGATATCATCCCCTAGGGAGCACGCTACCGGATGTGCAGAGCAACATTGCTAGGTGGAGTGGCCCTCCCTCCCATCCCTAGAAGTTTGTAGGGTGGTGTTCACTTACATGTTCGCTTCTTGAGTAGGAGCATGACCGAGGACGGTCACTTTCTAAAGACCCCGGGAGGTGTAGAGACGCATGCGTCTCTAGGTGCACATATACCGATCAGTATTCACCCGAACTCGCTCGTGCTACTCAGCACAGCCACCCACACCCAACCCACACAAGAGCTCTCCAATGCGCAGCTTGGTACACCTGATAGGGCCCTGCGAAGGTCCTGCATGCGTAGCTCATCCCTATCCCTTCCTGACTGTCTCAGTCACTTGGAGTAGCATCGAGTCGCACTACTACATTGCATTGGGTCGCGCTACATTGCATTGGGTCGCGCTACATTGCATTGGGTCGCACTACATTGCATTGGGTCGCGCTACATTGCATCGAGTCGCGCTACATTGCATCGAGTCGCGCTACATTGCATCGAGTCACGCTACATTGCATCGGGTCACACTACATTGCATCGGGTCGCACTGCATTGTGTCGGGTCACTCTCCTGCGTAGGGTCTCACTGCATAGGGTCGCATTGCATCGGGTCGCATTGCATCAGGTCGCATTGCATCGGGTCGTGTTGCATCAGGTCGGGTCACTCTCCTGCATAGGGTCTCACTGCATAGGGCCGCATCGTGCTGCATAGGGTCGCATCGCACTGCATAGGGTCGCACTACATAGGGTTTGCTCTCCACTTCTCTTCCTGTCACTTTAGCTTCTGCCTTTGTGTCCCTCAGCCTTTCCCCTCACTTTAGCGTCCCTGACAGCTGTCATTATGTTAGTATTACGTTCCCTCTTAGCACTGTCATCCTCTCTCCTTCTCTCCGGGTCGCTTGTACCCTTCCCCCTGGATTAGGCTTCAGTATATAGCCCTAGTCCTCACAAAAATAAGAAGTTTCTTTTCCGCCCCCATCTGAGTGTCTAAGTGCAAGTTCTGTCGTTTCCGGTGTTTCTCTGTCGTTTCTCTCGTGTCCTGCCGCTCTCTCTTTGTTTTCTGACGACCCTAGACGACCCTATTTGGCGCTCCAACGATTTCCGGTGGATCCCGCTATTCCCAGCTCTCCCTAGCGCGTGTCTACACACACTAGGCAACCTCCCTACTCCCTAGTCGCGCACTCCCTGCGCATTTTTGCTGCGCTCCTCACCCCTACTCTGCTCTCTCTCGACTCCCGGAACCTCCGAGTGCGCTCCTGCGCTCTATTCTCCTTAGCTCCCCTAGTCAAGCCAGACCAGGTCTCCTTGGGTGGACACCCATTTTCGCGCCTTCAAGGGACTCACCCCCTACATCATTGGAGCCCACCACGAGGGGTTTCTGTGTCTTGGCACTCCCTATCCTCTTTCTAGGTCCCTCTTAACCAACTACAGTCACTCCTTTGAAGTTTCCATCATTTTCCCTTGAGTTTTCAGCATCTTCTCCTCCTGCCCCCCTCGAGTTTGGCGCATATCTCGCTCCCTTTTGCGCCGGATCTTTCGCTTTTCTGGAATCAAGATCTACTCGTCGAGGGCTTTCGAATGGTGCCTGGGTCATCGCGATTGGTCCAGCGGTTGCGGAGATATTCGCATTTTCGCATTTGGGTGGAGTTTGGGACTGATAGGTCGATATCTCGGGATCTAAGGCTCGTCCCGCTTCGTCCTTTCGTGTCCTAACCCCTCTGTACTATGGCAACACCATCCTATCACGCCGCATCCATCCGTCCAGCCATTCCCTCGCTATGCTGCGCTTCTCCTCCTCCCCCCCTCTTTCTGAGATTCGTCCATTCTGCCTCTGTTTCTCGACCGGCCCTTTCGTCCTTTTAGTCTCTAGTTCTCTCGATATCGTCGATTTCGTATTCGCTTTTTCGTCGCGCGTTTCCCTTGCCGTTCCAGAGATATTCGCATTTTGGAGTCCAGAGAGGAGGGAGAAAGATCTGCATGTATGTCGACGGTTTCCGCGCTGTTCCCTTATCGCTTCTAGGGCCAAGTACTACTCGATGAGGGCTTTCTAACGCCACCTTGATCGCCCCAATCGCCCCAGCCGTTCCGGAGATATCTCTTTGCCCTTGTCCTCCTTCCCCTCCGCTTTTTGCCTTTTTTAGGTGCTCTCTCCTATCCTCCTTCCTCAGGACTGCTTCTCCTGCCATTCCCCATCCTTGTTAGTCAACCTCTTGCCGTCCTTAGGTCTGGGGACCACTCTGATGACGTGCGGAGTGTTCGTGTTCCCAGGGTTATGTGAGTCTGTGCGTTTTTGATGGACTGTTTGGTGTTTTGGAAGGTTTAGTGGGTCTTTGGTTGTGGTTTGGTGTGGTTGGTGAGTGCCTGACTGGGGACAGTCAGTGTTTCAAGTGCCTGGGAGGTGTAGAGACAGTCCTGTCTCTAGGTGTAGAATTGGTAGTACTGATACTGGACTCTTACCTTAGCTATGTAGGCTTGTACTTAGCTTACTAAGCAACTTCCCTCTTTCCTCTGTATATGTTTGATCTCAGTCCTGGAGTGACTGAACACCTCTACTCTCCCTACTTCCTCTAGTCTCCCCAGTCCCTGGGAGCTCTGCCAGACCTCCAGAAGCCCCTGGGTCGAGCGTGCCTCACCTGAGGCAGCAGCAACACCCAACCCCCCCCTACACCGGGAAAGCATTTCACGAACCACCTCCTTGGGATCCCGGTACCAGATGTCATACGTATCATTCATCCACGGTGGCACCTCATCAGTTGGGCGTTCACCGGTATAAGAAACACAAAAACTCTCCCATTTCACATCCCCAAGTGGGGTGTTATCAATTGTCTTGTACATTTCAGCACTGTCCTGAAAGACTTGCTGGCCACTGGTACCAAGGAGTGTTGCATTCCAGAGATCCAACAGTTCGTTGATGTTGGCTGTGGACATTTGACTGCGCCGGAAGAGGAAGTCAGCCAGCTCAAACTCTGGACGACTCGAATATGGCAACCAGTCGTCAGTTGGCTTTTTGGGAAGAGGTTCGGGGGGCTGACCAGCAGGGAGGAAGGCCCCTGATGCATCACAAGGACGCCCTACAAAATACATTGTTAATGCATTTGAGGTTAGTCCTAGAATTCGTGTTACATACCAGTGAGTCTTGGGTGATAATTTCGATAATACATGTCACCCTGCCCAACGAATTCTGTACAAAAGGGATGATCGTCATAGTCATCTGGTAGGGGCTGGAATTGTTCCTCATCCCGCAGGGACTGTTGATCTTGGCCCTGTTCCTGTTGAGCCAGGTCAGAGACTTCGATGGGTGGAAGGTCTGGATGGCAGGCATTCAGGTGTTGTGTTAGACCCGACTTGTTCTTGAACCATCGATGACAGCCAGCCTTGGTGCAAGGAAGGCGGAAGAATGTTCGGGCATGCATGCCAGTACCCAGCGTTGTCCTGTCAGACAAATTACAGGGAAGAGAGAGCGTGTAAGTGAAGAGAAAATTACAAACTGACCTGTTGCGCGTAGCCAGAAAAAAATAAACTCCGAGCGCTAGTACTATATGGTCTGAGGGAGGATGAGGTGTACATAATGTTCACCTTTTTTTTTTTCTTTCTTCTGTCTCCCCACTTCAGCAAAGTCAACAAAAACCGTCGATTGCACAAGGAATGGGAAACTCACCAACTGCCGATGGACTTGATGGGACTCTTGCAAGTGGTTGCCCAAAACGTCAGACAGCAAATGTGCACCCCGGTCAAATAGTCCTGGACAGTCAACCAAAAAGACGTACCAGTGCACAGAAGCAGGCCGACAACAATTGTGCTCAGGAGGCCCTGGCTGTGAAGGTCACGGCAATGCAAAAGGGCTACCAACGAGTCAGCAATATTGAAGAGAGGATGCAAATGGATCAAACCACCGATAGTGCCATCGGTACTAGGCCAGTGAGGCCGTGCCCTCGCCCTCGCATTCGCACTGCTAGCGTCCCTGGATCCATGTTGCAGGAGGCTGATGGCATGGACACTGGTGCGTACTTGTCCTTAACAAAGAATCCATTAGACTGATCTCATCGGTAGAGATGATGAGTGAATCACTTACCCCTGCAGCTGTTGTGGAAGACAATGCCAATGGGACTATTACGTTGAAGAAGAGCAGGGTGAAGGCGACAAAGCCAGCACTTCGAGAAGCAATAGTCGCTGCATGCAAGAAGGCTGCTGTGCCATCTACACATGACATGACTCATGGTATTATGATCAAAGACGGAGTATTGATGTATGTTGATTTCTAACTCTATGTTAATCCTAACTGAGGCAACACTTTTCTTTGCTAACGTGCTAACTGTCATATCCATACTTTTCCAGTCGCAACTCCGGTCTAACCATGGCCCGCCTGACCTCTCCTTAGGCATAGATGCAACTCCGGATCTAGTCCGGCCATCTCCAGCCCTGTAGCTGCACTCCAGCTCAACTCCGGTCACTACGTCCATCTCCGCCTCAGGACTAACCCCTGTCTTCTTACAGACAGATCCGCGGTCTAACTCCTCCGTGTCGGACCTGTACCTACCACTAGTCGCTACTCCGGTTTCAGTCCGGCCACTCCCTTAGCCTTGTCTGCGACGTAGCCCAACTCCGGCTGGTACATCCAACTCCAGCTCAGTTCTGCTCCTGCTCCTGCTCCGCTTCCTCTGTCAGGTCCACCAAAGGCTTAGGACATTTCCATGTCCAACTCCGGACCTTCCTCCGGCTACTCCGCCCTCCCTCCGCTCGTACACTCCCTCCGCTCTTGCACTTCCTCCGGTCGTGCACTTCCTCCGGTCCCGCTTCCTCCGGTCGTGCACTTCCTCCGGTCCCGCTTCCTCTGGTTCCACTTCCTCCAGTCCTGGACATCGCTCCGGACTTAACATTAGTTAAGTCCACCTCTGACCCTTACCTGTCCCCTTCCGACCTAGTTCCCTTGTCCCTGCTTTTCCTCCGTCGTCCCTGTAACTCTAGTTCCCCGTGTCTGCTTCCGCTCCGGTTTATTTTCCTGTCCCTGCTTTATTTTCTTGTACCTGGTTTATTTTCCTGTCTGCTTCTGCTCCATCCCTTGTCCCGACTAAGGTGTTTACTTGTCACCGTATGTACTCACCCTAGTTCTCGTTACTATATAAACTACCGTACTCCGGCCTAGTAGATCCTTAGATCAAATCTCGACTAAGATACTCCCCACTCTGTACTACCCACCATGCTCTCCTAAATCCATCTGTTCATCTGAACTCCTGAACTCCGGCCAACTCCGGCCTCCGTCCTATCTTGTCCCCTTGGTCCTATGTCCGATCCTAGCAAGTCTCCTACTTGCACGAGGGCAAAAGCCACCTCTGTCCCAGACTCGACGCTAGACCTCTCAGGACTATCCCACCTCTGGGATGTTCTTCACTCCGGACAAGCTGCGCTCAACTCCGGACCACTTTCCCGCGGTCCGGACTTACTCCGCAAAAACCCGGACTTACTCCCTGTGCTTCTCTAGTGCCCGGACTTCATTCGTTTGACCCGGACTTGACTCTCCGCACTAACTAGCACCTACTAGTGTCTGGACTTACCTCCTCATTAGTTCCCTGCACCTCTGGACCTCCTAGTAAGATCGTTGAGGAGAACTGGTTTTGACACTAACGAATACTAGCTCGGATGATAAAGTTGCTTTAGCCAACTTACGTGTCGAGAACTGGGCAAATGTTGTTGACACAAGTCCTGCGCAACCTCCGAGCATCATTGCAAGTCCTCGCACATCAACCAGTGCCCCACTTCCTTCCCCAAGTACTTTGACTACAAGTGCTAGTTACGTTGGGTCCTATCTCACACCAGATGTTCCTGCGCACTCGCCTGCTGAAGACTGCATTGCTGATAGCCTGGAGCCAATAATTGATGCTGAGATGCTCAGTCGTGTCATGGTTGAGTACCATTTCGTACTAAGTGAATCTGAAACTCACGAAATGTAACGATAGTCTCAGTGCACCACTGCCATGGCCAAGGATTGTGAGACCAATCATGCTGGCACGAGACTTGCCAGCACCAAGAGAAAGGCACTGGTACTGGATGACATTGAGGTTGAGCTGGACAGCATCAAGCACGACTATGAAGACTACACTATCCAAGCACAGGAAGTGAAGCAAAAGGGGCGTACCACAGTCCAGGTATGAACTACTGCACGCTACCATGTCTATTGCCATCTTTTTTTTTTCAGACATCGGTTACAGTTACGAACAATGTGCCCAAGAAGGTCAAGTTGGAGCCCGGTGAAAGTTCTCTATCGAGCTTATCAAGCAAGAAACCACTCACAGCAAGCACGCAATCTGGAGATGACTTGTCTAGCCAGACAAATGCTCGCACAGCTGTGCAAGGTCGCTTCAACAATGGTGATCTTCCCTCCGACCTACACAAGGATCAGAAGTGGCGCAAGGAGGTCATTCCAACACTAGTCCTATGGGCTGGAAATCAAGATGACGCATTCAACATCACCAAGCAAGATATTTGCAATGCTTTGCAGGAGATCATGCCGGTGGTGTACCCCTTCCTCAAGAATACTGCCTTCATTCATGCAAACTCGCCCATGGTTTCCGTGGTAAGTACTCTACTATGTTTTGACTCCATAGTTGGTTGAGCCCGTGTGCAGGCATCTCAACGTTTGTGTGACTGGAGGCATGGATTTGCCTCTGCGGCTGTTGCACAACTCACTGCCTTCTTCCTCACCCCTCGGGACCCGACACCTCAAGCCACTGAGCAATTATTACTGGACCGCCTTAAATTCCTATACCTGGATCTGGATCAAGATGATCCCGACAAGGCTTTCTGTTCTGTTTTTGTGCAGCAGTTGCTTCTAACCAGCCACTTGAATGCCATCAAAGGACACATGGAAGTCCCTGCTCTCAACACCTCCGCCCTGGTGAACCATGGTGTGGCTGGGGCCCTTGGGCTTTGCAGTGCTGCGGTAACATTTATTTAAGATGTTGGCGACATTATAGAACTGATTTGTGTTTTTATAGCTCCAGCGTGGATTAACGCTCGTCAAAATGGGTGACATTGAGTTCGATTCAACGGTCCCAGTTAAGGGTGGTATTACTAAGGTGACAACAAGAGATGTGCATACTCCGAAAAAACTCAACATGGTGTCGGGCAAGGACAGTAGGACTGCATGTGCATTCTCGGACCAGAACTGGGGTGGCCCAACGAGGAAGCTTACAGCCGCAGCCAAGAGGAGAACTCTGTCGCAGTTGGAGGCTATCGTAAAAATGGCGTGCAATTCTGCTGTGGGGGAGCTCGACCCCAATTCATTGAGCAATGCGTAGAGGAACTGCTACTCCAACTCACCTGTTTGGGTGGAGTGCACAACCAGAGATGGTAGCGGTAGCTGGTTAAGAGCTGTTATATTATATAAGCAGTGGACGCTGTTTATATACAACAAATAGTGTGACGTGTGACGTGTGACATGTGACATGTGACATGTAACATCTACTCTAAAGAGGACTATTACTAAGTCTACACTAATATGGGTCGCAGTCTTGTGCGCACTTCGTCGACGGTTTACGCCGGGTGCACGTGCGACTTCAACAGATCCAAAGCGCGAGGACCCTGAGGCTCCTGAGGAAGAGCCTAATCAAATAAATCCTCCCCGTACGCCATCTCCAGTGCCTCCACCAGCACCGAGAACGCCTTCACCGGCAAGAAATCCGCCACCTCCGGCACCGCAGCGCCCTGGCTGAGCTGAACGCCGCCAGAATGCACCGCAACCCCCTGCAGTGAATATCCCTGCCCGCCTCCAACGTGAACGTAGAGTGCAATTGCGCCCTGGTAACGTGTATGGTGAGCGGCGACATCCCGTCGAGCAACTCCGGGATATCGAAAGTGCCTCTCGATGGCGAGAAACAGTGGGTGAGGTCCCTAGACCCCCACAACCGGACACACCAGACCATGTTCCTGGTGGTTTCCCCAACACCTCTGCAATGCCCAGTGAGGAAGATGTGCAAAAGATGTGCGAGGAAGGGGGAGCAAACCTAGTCCACTATCTGATGGGCAAAGCCCTCGAAACCCGCGACCCTCAATACGAGAGTGTCCGCAACTGGTCCTATAAGGACATTGCTCGCTTACCCCAAGCTGAGCAGAAACTCTGGCGACTTGCTTGCCAAGAAGAGCTTGACGTGCTGCGAAAGCGCAAAGTCTTTGAGCTAGTTGACCGTCCCCGAGACCAGAAGGTCATTAAGAACCGATGGGTCTTCGACGTAAAGTCGGATGGCCGCAAGAAAGCCCACTTAGTAGCGAAAGGCTTCTCCCAGGTCGAGGGATTAGATTTCGACCAGGTCTTCTCACCAGTCATGCGCTTTGAAACAGTGCGCCTCATGCTTGCGCTTGCTGCACTTGAGAACTGGTATATCACTGGACTCGACGTTCGGAGCGCCTACTTGTATGGCAAGCTCAACGAAGAGATCTACATGGAACAACCCGAAGGGTTTGCAGTTCCCTGGCAAGAGCGCAAAGTGCTCCGCCTTTGGCGTGCCCTCTATGGCCTCAAACAGGCCGGCCTAGCTTGGTGGCGCACACTCGATGAGTCTCTCAAAGAGCTCGGGTTTGAGCACCTTAAGTCTGAAGCAGGCATCTTCTTCTACAAGAAGAAAGGCACCAACATCGTCATCGGTATTATCTATGTTGACGACGCTTTATTCTGCGGCCCTAACAAGGCTGTTGTTGATGCCATCAAAGCGCAGTTCATGCGCAAATGGGAGTGCAGAGACCTTGGAGAACCTAAGGAGTTCCTCCGAGTGCGAATCACTCGCAAGGGTCGCGCTATCCACTTGGACCAATGCACGTACCTTCAAAAGGTCATCGAACGTTGCGGCATGCTCAATGCAAAGTCCGCAAGCACCCCACTGCCGGCTGGCTACTATGCCGCCAAAAATACAGAGCCTGTTGATGCGGAACTCTGCTCCCGTTTCCAGACGGTTATTGGGTCCCTTCTGTACCTTATGTTAGGCACTAGGCCCGACATTGCTTTTGCAGTCACCCATCTCTCGCGCCATGCCGCGAACCCATCCCAGGACCACCTCTCCAAAGCACTTTATATTTGTCGCTACTTGATCGGTACACCTAATTATTCCCTAGTGTACAATGGTGGATCCGGTGCTGGCCTGATTGCATGCACGGACTCAGATTGGGGATCAGACCCTACCTCTCGCCTCTCGCAGACAGGTTTCTACCTGAAGCTTGCAGATGGCTTGATCAGTTGGACTTCTCGTGCGCAGAAGACTATTGCATACTCGTCCACTGAGGCTGAATACATGGCTTTGAGCGATTGCGCTCGCCAAGTTACCTGGATTCGGAGTCTACTCGGTGAGCTCGGCTATAAGCTGAAAGCTATCCCGATTTGCGGTGATAATCAGGGGTCCATATTCATGGCATCCAACCCTGTAACGGAGCCTCGCTCCAAGCACATCGACATCCGTTACCACGGAATCCGCGAGTCAGTCGTGAAAGGTAACGTGGAACTATTCTTTATTGATGGTGCTGAAAATCCCGCCGATCTGCTCACCAAGAACTTACCCTGCGAGAAATTCACGAAGTTCAGAGCTCAACTAGGCTTACAGTTTCCCTCTGGCAGCATCTAGCGCCTTATTCGCTGAAGTGCTCTACGTGCAGCACAGCGAGGGGGAGTGTTGAAGTCGCACGTGCACCCGGCGTAAACCGTCAACGAAGTGTGCACAAGACTGCGACCCATATTAGTGTAGACTTAGTAATAGTCCTCTTTAGAGTAGATGTCACACGTCACACGTCACACGTCACAGTCACGCGTCACACTATTTGTTGTATATAAACAGCGGACATCGCTTATATAATATAACAGCTCTTGACCAGCTACCGCTACCATCTCTGGTTGTGCACTCCACCCAACAGGTGAGTTGGAGTAGCAGTTCCTCTACGTACATAGGTATTGCTTCAACAGGATCGTCATCCTGCGCTTGGGGATGTGGGTAGCCATGGTCGTGTTCCACATTGTCATCACTGTCAATATCATCAGGGGGATTCCCTGGTCGATCGGTGGTAGGTTTCGGATTTGCCCTTCCGAAAGGGTTCTCGAGAGGTTCACGCCTGTTTTTGGGGCAGCGAGGGAAATGATGCTCGTCAAAGATGGCGTGAGCAGCGGTAAACACTGCATTGGTGGAGCGCATGAACAAAAAGTTGCGCTCATTGCCAGGGGCAACACCGACATAAGTCATAAGCTCCGACTTGGGAGCCATCTTGTTCGCTCTAGCCATTGCTGGGAGGTATACAAATGCTCCACAGCCAAATACACGGAGGTGATCGATGTTAGGCATCTCCCCCTTAAGCATTTCATGGGGGGTGCGCCATCACAGGCGAGCTACTGGAGTACGGTTGTAAAGGTGAGTTGCGTGAGCGAACGCAAATTCCCACCAGGAGTCAGGAATGCAGGCTTGATGCCGCATAGATTCAGCTTTATCCATGAGAGTGCGCCCTAGACGCTCGGCGTGGCCATTCTGCATGGGGGTTCTAGGAGCACTTTGATATATTTTAATTCCTTTCTCAAGGAGTGCTCGATCAAATAGGTCAGATTTATACTCTCCGCCGGCATCGGACATCCATCCAACGACGTGCGTATCATGTTGGACGCACACCATTTCGAGGAAATCTTTGGCAGCCGTAATTGCTGCAGCTTTGGAGCGAAGAGGCATAGTCCAGGCGTGAGAAGTATAGTCGTCGTAGAAGGTGATAACATATTTGAACTTCCGGTACGACGTAACCAGGAAGGATTTCAAGTCAGAGTGCACCAGCTCAAAGGGCTTGGAAGCACGTCTTTTGTTCTCTGGGAAAGCTCGATTGGGCATCTTGCCAAGAGCACATCCAGGGCAGACACAATCCTCAGTAGGAAAATGGATCTCTGGGAAGTGCTGTGTATGTTTTTGCGCGCGTCGGAGTACTTCCTTTGAGGGGTGCCCAAATCTCCGGTGCATAATGTCGTAATCGACTTTGCTCACGGAGGCGATGTAGTTAGATCTAATTATCAGGATAGATCTAATCCCGAAGATGACGTTGTGATCGTCTTCTGGGTCTGGCCCAAACCATAGGCGTTCAGCTTTATGAATGAGGCTAATGCCTCGCTTATCGCCAGTGACTTTGTAGTTACGCTGGAGCATTTCGCCCATAGAAATAAGGCGTGCAGTAGCGCCTGGCATATGGAGCACTTGGGTGAGTGTGATAACTTTCTCATCCCGTGAGTTGTGGTCTAGGCACTGGAGTAATACCGTGCCAATGCCAGCAATTAGTGCTACACCATTAGCCGTTTTGGCATAGTGCGCTCGCTTTAGCGCATTATAGGAGGCGAAATCGCCTATGTCACCAGTAAAGTGGCGTGATGCGCCAGAGTCTAGTAGCCAGAAGGCACCAGAAAGTTCACTATCATCAACCATTTTTCCCTTACATCCAGCACAGCGTGCATTTGTTTCATGCGAACACGAACAGATATATGCATTTCTCGAGGTACGACATGACATATTGTAGTGACTACTTGCTATATACAGTGACGGCGTATAGCGCACATGTAAAGGGAGCGTGTCAGTGTCGATCAGCATGCGTGCAGAAGGTACTTGCCTAAAGAGGCTGGCCTCCGCGCCCATCGCCATCGACGTCGCGTTGTAGCGGTCGAGGACCATCGCATTGATCTCGTCGAACTTGTCATCGGCGAAGGGCTCGTGGGCAAAGGGTTCATCATCCCCAAGGGAGATGGCATCCTCCTCATACATCGTGATGCGCTCCTTGAGACGAGGGCGCTTCAGCGAGGAGGGACCGGCCTCGGGCTGGTCCAGGTTCGCACTCGCCAACGACACAACTTGGTCGAGGGTGTGGATGGTCTGGCAGGAGGGCTCTACCCCCAAGCGGTGTGCCAAATCGAAGGCCCGAATAGCATTATCGAAAGCAGGGGGGCCGTAGTGGGCAGCACCGGGAGTGTGAGCCAGGGCATGAGGGTCGACGGTGGGCTCTGGTCCATCGTAGTGGACGTAAGTAGTGAAGGCAGCCTGTTGGGCGTTCTCGCGGCGAGCACGAGCCTTCTTGCCGCCACGTCGAGTGCGGCCTCCCTGTCCTTGGGCAGGAGCATTTCCGCTTGTACCGCCGTTGGACCCGCCTTGCTGCTGCTGCTGCCTCTGGGGCTGCTGCTGCTGCTGGGCGAACTTTGGGTCAGCCGGCTTGCGCTTCACAGCGCTAAGCTTGTGGGCCTGTGGGCCCTTACCACCGGTGCGCGAAGAGGTGCCTTTCTGCTCGAATGAGAGCGTGGCGGCCTTGACTATCCCGTCGGGCTTCAGATTTTTAATCTCGTCCGGCGACGTCTGGCTCAGTATTTGAGCTACAACCTCCATGGTAGGAGGGAGCTTGCAGAGGATGATCATTGCCTGCACGGGGGCAGGGAACTCGAAGCCGGCGTCTTTGAGATAAGCGAAATGGCTAAGCACCTTGGTGATAGCCAGAGCGGGATGGGAGCCAGCGGGAATGGTAGTCGCCAGGAGCTTGCTAAGCTCGGCGTAGGCAGAGCCGATACTGGGGGCACCGAAGTTCTTCTTCAGGTGGTCCCAGACTTCCTTAACGCTGTCGAGATTCGAGACGGCGACCTGGATGGAGGGGGTGAGGCGCAAGGTGATGTTACCGAGCGCTCTCTCGGTGTTGTCGTCCCACTCCTTACGGTCATCGTGGCCATCAGCGGGTTGAGTCGTCGAGTAGACGTACCATTGGCCTTGTGCCCGGAGGTAGGCCTGCATAGAGGTGTGCCACTGCTGCCAGTTGGAGCCAGTGAACACGGGAACCATCTTGTCAAGAGTGCTGGACATGGTGATGTTCTGTTGGGAGTCAACGGAGTCAGCAAATGAATGCGACAACGGACAATCAAGAAAAGAAGAAACACCTGAGTGCTAGTGAAAGCACTTCTGTCAACAGCTAGCTCATGACTAGGTCATGCCAGTGCAAGTCGTCGACGATGTTCGCCATGGTTGGCGCAAGTCATCGACGAACTTCGCCTGTGGCAGTACAGGTGCTCAACTAGGAGCTCACTGTCTGGCGCAAGTCGTCGACCGACTTTGCCTTGTGGCTGTGCAGGGGCTCAGCTAGGAGCTCACTGTGGTCCACAGCGTCAAGCTAGTTAAAGCGACGCTCAGGGAGCTGGAGTGCTGCCTGGTGCATTGCTGCACACAGTGGGCTCACAGGGCTCATAACCTGTTGAAACAATACCTATGTACGTAGAGGAACTGCTACTCCAACTCACCTGTTTGGGTGGAGTGCACAACCAGAGATGGTAGCGGTAGCTGGTTAAGAGCTGTTATATTATATAAGCAGTGGACGCTGTTTATATACAACAAATAGTGTGACGCGTGACTGTGACACGTGACGTGTGACATGTAACATCTACTCTAAAGAGGACTATTACTAAGTCTACACTAATATGGGTCGCAGTCTTGTGCGCACTTCGTCGACGGTTTACGCCGGGTGCACGTGCAACTTCAACACTCCTATCCAATATATACTTGTGTTCATGTTGCGGCCGACACTTCATTCATTTCGTTCAATTTGTCGGGTGCCACTTTTTAATACTACTTGTCATGTGCTTATCTACTTCTTGTCACACTTTAATGCTACTTGCCATCTGCTTAGAACGAGTCGACCATGATCAAGTGTGAAATAAGTAGATGGCTAAGTACGTTGTAAGCAGAAAATAAGTGTGCAAGCACAAATTAAGCAAGTTTTCATCGTAGAGATCTACTTATCCAAGTATCGTGCTGCTTATCCGTTGGGTCAGTTAAGTAGCTTAAGTAACGATTAAGTAACTGTCAAGTTAGGTTAAGCGAAGTCAGGTTTTGCTGATGTACTTAATGCGGTTAATGGCCCAAGGTGCTGCACTGCTATGCGCAAATGGACAACCTGCTGTCGACGGCATCATCCCCTTTTTGTTCGAAGGTGATGAAATAAGACCGGATAATATCGGGGTTATCATGTTTCAAGTAAAGAATGATGCGAAATATTCCAGCTCCTCACAGCTTAATCTTTTCCATGCTATGGACCCTTTCTCCCTCAAAATTCTAGAACCCCCTACCAAGGTTCCCATCATCCGAATAGTATTCGCACTTGCTGCGAAAACTCCCAGCTTCAAGCTTGTGAATTATAAGAAAGGTTGCCCCAGCATCGCGCCAAAGGAAAGTTTTACTACATATGATTTTTGGGTTTCTGGCCTCTCCCCAAAGATCTTGGTTCCAGTTGGGAATGAACAAAGTACTACTTGGGACAGCATCTTGCAGGTGTCTTATTCCTGGGACAGCCAATTGCCACTTCGTACGACACAATGTAGGTTCATGAGCCCTGGAGGCTGGAGCTGCATTTGCCAAAGAGTTTTGGGAGAATTGGTGCAATCCTGCATCAGGAATTCGACAGTTTCCTTTTCCATGCTTATTTAAACTTTTCGTGCCAAATAAGCATAAAAAAAGGTCAACATTGCAAAAGTTGAAAAAGCATGAAACAAGCTAACCCTTCCTCTTGTCCAGACTTATTTCCCACTTTTTTGCCCTTGCAAATTTTAATTCTTGCTTTTCACACAGATCAAAAAGTTGACCAAGGAGACACAGTTTTGAATATACTGCGCCATTAGATATAAGTAAAACAGGTGTGATAAGCCAATAAGACGAGAAAGTGGGTCAAGGAGAACCAGTAAATGAATGCCAAAGCGGCGACACAGCGGTAATGATATGATTGTGGGCGAAGCGATTACGGACAAGGCAGAACGAGAGCACGCATGGCAGCACATTTGTACCCATCATACTCGGGAGCGACAAAACCACTGTATCGGTTGCCACAGGAAACAACGAATACTATCCCCTGTACATGTCAGTCGGAAACGTCCATAACAACGTAAGGCGAGCTCACCGAGAGGTGCTTGTCCTCATTGGCTTCCTTGCAATCCCTAAAAGTGAGTATTTTGTCCATATTCAGCCGTTTTGACAATGCACGTCTCATTATCCATTCACTAGCTACGAAAGAGCACGCCTTGGATGCAACATTCCGCAAGTTTCGTGTGGCGGCAGTTACCTTGGGCATGCGAGGGTGGGAGTGAGGCAGAGGAGGTGACGCAGATGATGCGGGTGGCGCAAAGGAGGTGGCGCAAAGGAGGTGACGCAGAGGAGGCGGGTGACGCAGAGGAGGCGGGTGATGATGTAGAGTAGGTCGGATGTTTCTGGGGGCGAACTGAATGAGGGCAGAGAAGGCGGATATTGTTGAGGAGGGTGGCAACTCCAGGCAGGCGAAGAGGGGGGCGACGAACTTGGGAACGGGTCAGGTTGCCGTGAAACAGACGCTGCCAATGTACTTACCCATCAGATATAAGTGAGGGATAAGACTGTGTGCCAGATATGATTGGGGGGAGGGGGGGGGAATAGAATTCTGGGCAGGCGAAGAGGGAGGTGACAAACCTGGGAATGGGTCAGGTTGTCACGAAACAGACGCTGCTGATGCTTACCCATCAGGTATGAGTGTGAGGGATACTAAGACTGTGCACCAGATACGATTGGGGGGAGCAGGGGGATAGAATTCCAGGCAAGCGAAGAGGGAGGTGATGAACTCAGGTTGCCACGAAACAGACACTGTCGATGTGCTTATCCATAAGAATAGTCTACGTGTGGGGGAAACGCACCTTCTGAGACAAAGACGGCGGCAGTTATCTTAGAGAAATTATTGGCCATCAAATAGCGAGCGTGTGTCACAGGCCAGGTCGGTGATGACTTTGTATAGTCCACATGTGGGGGAAACACACTTTCTGAGACGAAGAGGGCAGCAGTTATCTTGGGCATGGGGGGGTGCGAGTGACGCAGAGGAAGAGGAGGCGGGTGAAGCAGAGGAGGTGGGTGTCAGGTTGCCGCAAAACAGATGCTGCAGATGTGCTTACCCTTCTGATGCGAATGGGAGGGATAAGACTGTGTGCCCAAAAGCCATCAGATACGATTGGGGGGGACAGAAATCCGGGAAAGCGAAGAGGGGGGCAACGAACTTGAGAATGGATCAGGTTGCCGCAAGACAGACGCTGCGGATGTGCTTACCCTTCAGATGCGAGCAGTGGGAAGGATAAGACTGTGTGCCCAAAAGCCATCAGATATGATCGGGGGGATAGAACTCCGGGCAAGCGTTGAAGAGGGCGACGAACTTGGGAATGGGTCAGGTTGTCGCGAAATGGACGCTGCGGATGTGCTTACCCTTCAGATGCGAGTGGGAGGGATAAGACTGTGCTGCACGCTTTCTTGTCCATTAAATAGCGATGGTGAGTCACAGCCCAGGTTGAGCGCGATATTTCCTGCGGTGGAGAGCATACATATGAGAGAAAATATGAGATGGAAATGGTGGCAGCTCCAAACAAGCAAAGTGGTGGGTTGTATGAGGGCGTCTGGGGACTTCGCAAAATTTTGGTTGCAGTGTGATTATATCAGCAGGTCCCAAACAGCGCACAACACTGATGGCAATGTCCACTATGGCGTAATATCTGCACATTTATTTTCCGCGGTCGCACTACCCCACCACCGCACTAATATCACCACGCTCAACACTCACCGCACTCAACACTCAACGCTCACCGCTCACTGCATTCAACACTCAACACTCACCGCCGCTCACCGCACTCAATGCTCACCGCGCTGGTCTCGCTGCACTGACCCGGAGCCCACTGCACTCGATTCACACTGCTTTCCCTCACCGCACTCGACCCCACACTTTCTCAGTAGCATAGTTATATGAAACAGATCACGTTATGTATTGTTCCAAATATTAAGTACAGAATCAATCATGAGCAAAAGCGTAACAAAAAATGCAAGAATGTAGCTGTGATGTAAACATGGGAGAATGTAACAATTAGTCCTTACGAGTCTTACGATGCAGCCTACTGTACGGTTTCTTCGCCAGCTTGGCATGCCAGTCACAATACCGCTCATACGCTGTGTCCACCCTAGCCTTAGCGAGCATATGTTTGAGTTCCATCGGGTGTACAAAGACATCAGGGGGGGTCCACTCCTCTACACCATCTGGTGGCGTCTCGTACCCGCCAGCTTTCAGTTCGTCGAGAACTGCCGCTTTGGTCAGTTCCAGGCCATAGAGGAAAGCCGCATTCACATCATCGAGTTGTACGTTGGGGTAAAGAGTCTGAAAGCGAAGATCAGCATTTCTTAGTATAATAAACAAGAAGTAAAGGTACTTACGCCAGTGCTGTAGCTGCCACGGATCGGTCGATCGATATCGATACCATGATCAGGAAGGCGAACCCAGACATGGATTGATGCGGAAGATAGAGAGAACCAGGTATGTCCGTCAACTACCACATCTGCAAACTCATCCCCGGCAAGTTTCTTCCATTCACCGATGGTCAATAATGGTGAAGACCGCAGAAATTTCGCCACAGAACGTCTTACGCCCGGGCTTCGATATATACCAGCTTGCTCGAACGAGATCTTGCAAGCGACCAGTAGCTCAGGTATCTCAAGAGCGTAGCCACAGAGTTTCGCCATGACGCTGTCATCACTTTGAGAAAAAGCGGACTCGATGAGCCAGAGCCTTCGTGACGTGGTGTTATGTTCGCTCCATAGATCAAGGATACCATCGGGAATCCAGGATACCCCAGTTGACATTCTAATGCCAGCAGCGGGTTTAGTTTCTAGATAAACGTTGTACGAGCGAACGGGGATGCTGCCTAGCACGAAGGCAAGGCGATCCCTGACCGCCGTCAAGACGGACTCGTGCATGGGTGTTGGTGATGAGGCCATGAGACGTTGGGACTGAGGGAAAAAGGTCAACCTAGTATTTAATACAATCGATTAGTCACTTCATCGTGTGGAATGTGGCAGATACTAACACACCTTTGCCACATTTTCCAACACTTGACAGTGTCTAAGCGAGCCATGATGTAGGTGTAGTTGTCGAAGGATACACCTTCAAACTGTGCTTGATAGTCATTAAACCGTCATACCCACGCATGGCTTGTGGCTCACCACCAATACTTCCTGTTCTGTTCGAGAAAGAACCCGGAGAATTCTCTGGCATTTGACTGGTCAAGAGATTAGTTAGAACAGACTGAGATTAGGTTGTTTGTAAACTTACCACGATTCAGACGACCAACTGAAAGTAGATGTTGAGGAGGGGCATTGTGCGGAGCATCACCTCTGATGAGGGGTAAAGTTGAACAGATCTGCTTAGTCTTGGCTAAGGAAAGCTCCTTCAGTGCGGCGGATGGAAAGCAAGGAAATCTGTTGGATGACGACCAGAAATCTTGTACCATTTCTTGCAAAACAAGCACCAAGGGATGGATGTTCGGGAGGAGGAGGTCTTGCTTATCTCAGCAGCATCTAGGAGTTTCTTATCATCGCATTCCAAATGAATTCGTGAAAAAAATGAATGTCTATTGCAAATTGTATGGGGGAAGAGGACCTGCAGATTCTTCGAGGTTCGGCACATAAATGAAATTCTCAAGGTGCACAGTGGGTAACTCATGGTAGTGCTAGTCAAATGAGCATACTTGTATTGCAAATCAAAACTAATACGTAGCAATGTCAAGAATATGTAATGTCAGTCATTGTTTGTCATGAAACGGGGAGAAGTTGATGTCAACGCCGAGTGCAGCAGTTGTCGTGGAAAAATCCATGTCCCAAGGGTCTTGCGCATCGGTACTAGTACGTGGAGCGACTCCACGGAGGATTTGATCACACTCCGTCACTTCGACTGTTTCCAGGACACGGGTTATACTAGCTGGCTGACTAGTTATGCTGAACTAGGGAGGTGGCAAGGCTTGGGAACTGCCTAAATGGAAAAACATATAAGTTACCGAAACCAC
>JAYMGJ010000843.1:0-15153 GCA_037178675.1 Scleroderma bovista | reverse complement strand
TTCCAAGCTGGCATTTGGTTCGAGGTTCGGGAGGACGTTTGTGAGCAAAAGATGGTTGCATAGCTCGGGAGGGGACACTGGAAAGAATTGTGACAGAGTTAGAATGGCACGTTTCCGCACTGCTGGGCGTGAATGTGTTAGGAGTGGGGCGATGGCTGCGAGAGGTTGTGGCTTTGTGAGAGGATCGGAGAAGTGGGCTGGGAAACGGGTGATCAGGATGGATAGCGTGGATAGCGTCTCGATCAGAGTATCTGGTGGTGTTTCGGGCTGTCGATAGTTGTTTAGACATCCCCAATGACTCCTGCGACATAATCTGCTCACGTTCAACACCTGGTTTAAGAGTTTTGGCGTGAGCTTCGCACATGCTTTTCCGGCGATCCTGCCCTCCGGTGGCAACTCGGATGTGATTGTTTTCAATGCTGGCACTGTTCGAACAGCGAGTCTTGCACCTAATGCAACGGCCACTCACCAAGACCGGATATATCCCTTAACTCCTCATCTTTGCCCACAAGAAAGTGTATGAGCGAATCGACGACGAACTCCATCTGGCTCTCGCGCATGATCTTGATAAGTTGGCCGAGGCTACGTGAATGTTACTGAGCATATACAAGCGATGGTGGTGCAGTGCCACTCGTGTGCACACGTACCATTTGACAGCCTGATTCTTGACTTCGGATATCTTATCTTCGACGAGTTTGAGCACTTGTCGGAGAACCTTGTTCTCGACTGATTCGTCCCCAATGAAGCTGTTTGGATCCTGTTTGATTTCGTTCATGAGGTCGTTCAGTCCCATGAACCTTCAGGAGCACGGTTAGCCATCGATGCTGCAGACGCGCCCATAACGCACCTGAAGTCCTGATCAGGGGACTGCATCTGCGATGGACGCTGTAAGACACGAATGCTCGTCGGTCCTGGGGCATACCTTTTCGATGAGACCATTCATCATATATGTTTTGGTCATTTTTCTTTGTGGTTGCAAGTCAAAACACGTATGAATACAAAATGATTGTGATGTGCTACAATTGGCTTGTCCTCTTCCTATTACTACCATCAAAATACCACCGTCGACCAGCGACAACAGGTCAATCGCTTCCTTGCTTACTCCCAACGGTCGCTCTCCGACCATCCTGCTTCGTCTAACAGCTTACGCGTGTGCGGCGTATCAGGTTTGATTTCTCCGTTCAGCGGGGCGAAATATTTACGGAACTTGTTGTTGAACACGACAAGCCAGAAGAGACCTTCACCCTGATGCACACGCCGTTTCATGGTGAGTGTCCAAGTGCATGAAGTGTGGAATTGCAGCGCACCTGTCTTGTCCGACCTTGCTTTGGCTGACCGACAACCCGACCCCGATGCCAGTTTCCTCCCGTCGTACACACCCACACCTGGTCGCCACTCTGCCCATTCTGTCAGTCTATGTTAGATCCAGTGACGGACACATAAACGCTCACCTTAAACCGATATGGCCACGGTTCGTCTAGCTCGTCTGGCTCAGCTTCCGTGTAAAACGGATCTGCATAGACCCGGTCGTTCCACGTATCGAGGTCAACGGGGTGGAGCTTCACCGACTGCGTTGCACGCGGGATTAGCTGGGGACGTGGATGGCACCCAAAGTCCATCATCGTTATTCAAATTGGAGGTGAGTTGTGGAATCGATGTGAATATATCGAAGACAACGGTCTGCACTTGATGGGGCTGTGGATAATCACTGGGTATGCAGAACGATTGTGTATCCTAATCTCTCCTTTATGTACCATTTCCAGGGCTATACAAGACTCCTGTGGCACTTACCACAGCGATTCACAGGAAGGACAAAGACAATCGGCGCGTCTGATTGTTCTGAGTTCTATTACCGGAAACGACAATGAGGTACTCAGACATTCGAGCATGTTCGTTGTCAAGCCACAACGAGCACTTTGAGGCTGCTACAAAAGTTGCTATTGTTCCGCTTTGAACTTTTCATTCAGGAAAAAATGGACAGTTCGTGGAAAACAGTGTTTTCCATAGCACGGCGATAGTTCCGTCCACAACCCAAATACTATTTTTATATCTGGCTTACAACCACACAGCATGACGACATATAGTGTCGCACCATCCTTCCGGGACTGCCTGTACCTTAACGTCACCATGATTTACACCCTGTGATGGGGGCTCCGTCCATTCTCCCTATATTAAGCAGGCAATGGATCGAAAAGAAAGGGAAACTCTGATCAGTGGATTTACAGTTACTATGCTAGTTGGCCTTGTTAATGTATACTCGACGTCACCGTGCTGGGGCTCTGAGTCCGTCATGCAAACGAAGAACAGCTCGGAAACCGGACTGTCCTCATTCATGTTGAAGTTTCCATCATAAATGAGGTGAGTGTGGTCAAGGATGAGCGTGTTGAAATGAGTGCGGTGAGCACGGTAAAGGATGAACATGATGAAATCAACGCGGTGATATTATCATGGTGGCGGAACGCTGCTCGGCGGGTATGTACTGTCGAGTTCCCTCATGACCACATATGGGGTGAGGGGTTGAGCGTGGCCGTGGATTTCCATATTTGGCCAAGGGTAGAGAGAATCGTGTGGCAGTGGCACAGCCGTCTTGCAAGCTGTGGCTCACACACCCTCAGTCCACACTCATCATCGTCTTTGAAACTACTCATTTCGTGCTCAAGGTACACCACTGAAATCATGCCAAAACATAATGGCAATAAGAACCACTCTTCTCTCGGAAAAAATCAGAATCTGGTGCTTTAGGATTCGCACCGTAGCCGTTTCTCTTCAAACTAACCGAAGGGACAGCAGGGATCTTCTGGGAACACCTCTCGTGCAGGCAGGCTTTTGGATGCCTTGCTTTCTGGCCGCAAGGTGTGCACTTCGGTTGTATTTAGGTGTCTGTGCACATACTGAATTGCCCCACAATACAGTTGTTCAGCCTCTCTCGCAAGCCCTCAAGGAACACTCTCGTCGAGCAAAACCCAGATACAATCAATTTGGTAAGTGCATCGGCGCATTGGGTTTGTGCGAGACAATCAACCTTGTGATTGCGCAATTCCGTCCGCAGGCAACAGTGCCTATCCCCGGCACATCCGCAGCAGACATTGCGCTCACGCAGAGTCAAGGTGTATGTTATCTTGCATCGTGTTCTGATCTCTGTGGTGATACAAAACTAAGGTCGTCAATGCCAACATCAACCAACCTTGGTGCTACTCCCGTGGAGTGTGTTCCCATCTCAGCAGATGAGATATCGACAATCGCGCCTCCCTCGGAGGTTCAAAATGTGAGCCAACGTGCATATCATCGAGTATTAAGCACCGATCTTATTTGGCTTCATCAATGACAGGATGATCTCGACAATATTGTCACAAATACCATCACCAACACGGCTTCGTCTCCTGCACAACAAGCTTCTGAAGCGCAGGATTCTACACCCGATCCTTTCCAGGTAAGGAGTAGAAACAATATTGGGTCCAGGTTCACAGGGGTCTCATCCGCCCTCAGGTTGCTCCAACTGATGATGCGAGGAACCTAGTCAGCGGCCTCGAAGTTGCACGAAAAGACGTGTCGCAGATGAAAAATATGCCGGGCAGCATGAACAAGGTGTCCGATGGCGTGAATACATACCAATCTGTTGTGGATCAGTTCGATAACGTGAATTCATGCCTTCAACCCATTAAAGTCTTCGGCTCCGTTGTCCAGACAATTTCCGACGTGCGTCCTCTTTCCTTTGGTGCACACATCGCTAACTGCGCTTAGATCCACCCATATGCGAAACTAGCTTTATGTGCACTATCATGGGCCGCTCAGGTATGTCCCAAAGTCATACGAGATTGCACTATATGTAACATGTGGACAGACTATCATTAAACAAGACACGATGGATCAGTCGGTCCGCAGTCTCTTAGATAAAATCATCCATGTTTATACTTTCCTCATCGAACCTCGTACCCTCGAAAAGGTCACCCATATAAAGGAACCTCTGTCGAAAATTTCCGAACTGATGCCCAAATGTGTCAACTTCATCCAGAAATATTCTAAAATCAAAAGCTTTTGTATGTCATACTCACACTTCAGTTTCAATGTTCGGCTGATGTCTCTTCATGAAGGGGTAAGAACAGCGAAGCATGTTGGGGATGAAACCAACACTGTGATTACTACCTATGGCAACGCGTTGGATGTTTTGACGCAGCAGTGTCGGGACCTTATATCTCGGGATACCTGGGCGACCGTTCACGAGCTCGATGACAAGGCTGACCATATCTCAGCCAATGTTGGGAACATTTGCGACGTCGTCGGTGACATCCGCAAGGATGTGGAGCACGTGTACATTGGTGTCAAAGACATACAACAAGAGGTCCAGCGTGTCCTAAATGGTGTCGATGAAATTGAGAATAAACTCTCAAAGACGGGTAAGGATGGTTCCACACGGTTGTGACTTGTCCTAAGCAATTTCCATGCAGATCAAGAGGCCACCCTTGACCAGCTCGCCTATGTGGGGAATGCTACATTTGTCGCCAAGAAGGTCTGTTTGGAAGGCACGAGGGTTGATATCCTGGGGGACATTGTAGACTGGATCAATAATTCGGAGCCTGATACTCCTCAGGTGTTGTGGCTCTATGGCCAGGCAGGCAAAGGGAAGTCAGCCATCGCCCATACGATCGCCAGCTGGTTCAAATCTCTTGGAGCCCTTGGGTCGTGTTTCTGCTTCACCCGCGATCAACAGGCGGAACGTCGCCACGAAAAGATATTCACCACCATCGCACGTGATCTTGCTGATCGTGACCCTACTTTCAAGCGGATTCTAGCCGAGGTCATTGCAGGTGATAAAGCGTTATCCACCACGCGCGATGTGGAGCAACACTGGGAGAAGTTCATTTTGGGTCCCATTTCCAAAGCTGCAACGTCTTCGGTTGAACGGGTGGTCATTGTGATTGACGCACTCGATGAGAGCGGTGTCGAGGCCTCCCGGAAAGAAATTCTCGGCGTTCTCGCTTCCGCACAGGTTACTGAGCTCCCGTCCAGCATTCGTATTCTCATTACGTCCCGCCCTTTACCTGATATCACCGAGGCCTTGCAGGGTGTTCCACACATTACATGCAGATCCATGGACGACATCTCTATCGCGAGTGTCGACCGTGATATTCATCTGTACGTTTCTGCTCAGCTAGGAAGAAAACTGATGGATCGTTTCACTGGCCAACAAATCTCACGGCTCGTACACCTGGCGGATGGGTTATTCGAGTGGGCTCGGTTGGCTTGCGAGTTCATCAAATTACGGAAGGGTGGGTTCACAGCCATGGAGCGATACGAATCCCTGGTCTCTGGGTCGCCTGGAGCAGGAAAAGGACTTTTGGACGAGATGTACCTTACCATTCTGAGAGACATCATCGAGGACGACCCGAAGGCACGGTCGCGATTCCACTCTGTGATGCGACAAATACTGTGGACCCAGGAGCCTCTCCCAATGGAGTCGTTGAATGCGATGCGGCGCAACTTCCCCGACAATGATCTTTCTGAGGTCGAGGCAATACTCGACCCCATGGGTGCCCTGTTGAGTGGCATTGCTGATGTATCAACCCCAGTCCGTGCATTACATGCATCATTCTACGATTTCTTGGCCGACCCTGCGCGGAGCATGGAGTTTGCCATCAAAATGGAAGACATTCATTGTCAGCTTACATGGGCTTGTGTTCGAGTCATGAAAACTGGGCTGTGTTTCAATATCTGTCGATTGGAAACCTCGTACCTACAAAACTCCGAGGTCACTGACCTGGATGGGCGAGTTCATAAATACATCCCTGCCCACTTGTCTTATGCCTGTCGACTCTGGGCCATTCATGTTCAGGAGGTACAGTTTGGGAGGAACTTGGCACAAGAAATGGAGTTGCTGTTGAAGGACAAACTTGCTCTTCTGGATTGAAGCACTCAGCTTATTGAAGGTGCTCAATATTGTGCCTTCACACCTGGCAACCATAGCTTTATGGCTGGAGGTATGTTTATTATGAATCTGATCCCAACCAACACTGCTAATGTCATTGTTTAGAAGGGTGATACCTTTAAACAGGTGTCAGCAATAGCAAGAGATGCTATCAAGTTTGTCCGTGCATTTGGTGGTGCCATCATGGAAAGCACCCCACACCTGTATATCTCAGCTCTGGCATTCTCTCCAGTAAAATCCATCATTTATAGAGAGTTCTCACCCAAGTACTCAAATTTGGCCCAAATTGTTGATGGAGGAGAGCTACACTGGCCAAACCTTCAGCTGAGAATTAGAGGACATCTTTCACCTCTGTTGCATTCTCACCAGATGGAAAGAGGATTGCATCAGGTTCAGATGACAGCACTATATGTTTGTGGGATGCTGAGACTGGACTGCAGCTGGGTAGCCCTCTCACAGGGCACACTGACAGGGTAACCTCAGTGGCATTTTCACCAGATGGAATGAAGATTGCATCAGGTTCCTGGGATAAGAACATATGTTTGTGGGATGCTGAGACCAGACTGCAGCTGGGTAGCTCTCTCACAGGCCACACTGACAGGGTAACCTCAGTTGCATTCTCACCAGATGGAAAGAGGATTGCATCAGGTTCAGATGACAAGACCATATGTTTGTGGGATGCTGAGACTGGACTGCAGCTGGGTAGCCCTCTCACAGGGCACACTCCCCATGTAACCTCAGTGGCATTCTCACCAGATGGAAAGAGGATTGCATCAGGTTCCTGGGATAAGACCATATGTTTGTGGGATGCTGAGACTGGACTGCAGCTGGGTAGCCCTCTCACAGGGCACACTGAGACTGTAACCTCAGTGGCATTCTCACCAGATGGAAAGATGATTGCATCAGGTTCCTATGACAAGACCATATGTTTGTGGGATGCTGAGACTGGACTGCAGCTGGGTAGCCCTCTCACAGGGCACACTGACTGGGTAACCTCAGTGGCATTCTCACCAGATGGAAAGAGGATTGCATCAGGTTCATATGACAAGACCATATGTTTGTGGGATGCTGAGACTGGACTGCAGCTGGGTAGCCCTCTCACAGGGCACACTGACTGGGTAACCTCAGTGGCATTCTCACCAGATGGAAAGAGGATTGCATCAGGTTCATATGACAACACCATATGTTTGTGGGATGCTGAGACTGGACTGCAGCTGGGTAGCCCTCTCACAGGGCACACTGAGGGAGTAACCTCAGTGGCATTCTCACCAGATGGAAAGAGGATTGCATCAGGTTCATATGACAACACCATATGTTTGTGGGATGCTGAGACTGGACTGCAGCTGGGTAGCCCTCTCACAAGGCACACTCTTCCTGTAACCTCAGTGGCATTCTCACAAGATGGAAAGAGGATTGCATCAGGTTCATATGACAGCACCATATGTTTGTGGGATGCTGAGACTGGACTGCAGCTGGGTAGCCCTCTCACAGGGCACGCTGGGAGAGTAACCTCAGTGGCATTCTCACCAGATGGAAAGAGGATTGCATCAGGTTCAGATGACAACACCATATGTTTGTGGGATGCTGAGACTGGACTGCAGCTGGGTAGCCCTCTCACATGGCACACTGACTGGGTAACCTCAGTGGCATTCTCACCAGATGGAAAGAGGATTGCATCAGGTTCATATGACAAGACCATATGTTTGTGGGATGCTGAGACTGGACTGCAGCTGGGTAGCCCTCTCACAGGGCACACTGGGAGAGTAACCTCAGTGGCATTCTCACCAGATGGAAAGAGGATTGCATCAGGTTCATATGACAAGACCATATGTTTGTGGGATGCTGAGACTGGACTGCAGCTGGGTAGCCCTCTCACAGGGCACACTCACCATGTAACCTCAGTGGCATTCTCACCAGATGGAAAGAGGATTGCATCAGGTTCACATGACAAGACCATATGTTTGTGGGATGCTGAGACTGGACTGCAGCTGGGTAGGCATCTCACAGGGCACACTGAGAAAGTAACCTCAGTGTTCTCACCAGATGGAAAGAGGATTGCATCAGGTTCAGATGACAGCACCATATGTTTGTGGGATGCTCAGACTCAGCAGCTTGGTGACCCTCTCATAGGGCACACTAACTTGGTAACCTCAGTGGCATTCTCACCAGATGGGAAGAGAGTTGTGTCTGGCTCAGGTGACAATACTATACATATGTGGGATTATCCCCCAGATGATGTGGGCAGTCTGTTCTCCTATCACATTCCAACACAGGCCCTTCTCCCACTCTGCTATTCTCCAAACCCATCTCATGCCTTGCTGGATTCCAATGTGTATACCCACAAAACTGATTTTAACACATCGCATGTCAGGGCTTTAGTGGGATTGGAGAGTGGTGGATGGATTGTTAGCCCAGAAGGTCACCTGCTTCTATGGGTTCCATCATATATACCAAGACCATCATTATATTCACCCAGTATGTTATTTGTTATAGGGAAACATACCAAGCTTGACTTGAGCAAGATGGTTCATGGTTCCCAATGGGTAAGGTGCAACTATCCACAGGATGTAGTAGGAAAATGACTGTTGTAGTTACTAGGAGTGCCTTCACTTCCATTTTCATGTTCCTTCCATTGTAATAATGTCTACAAAATTTATGCCCATGTTGAATTGTTTTTGTCCTTAAATTTGGTGTGAATGTAAGTTAGACAGGGGACAAGTGCAGGTTGGGACCAGTATGTACTCACAAAGTGCCAACTGCATCAGCACATAACATGCTTGGTACTTGATGTGGCATGTCAACAAGTATGGGATTCTGAGACATCATAAATACCTAATGAATATGGTTTCATGCCAAGCTAAGGCTTCTTTAACTACATCAATTGTGACAACAGACAGTACACTGTCAAAGCACCCTAATCACCAATCTAAATATAAGTCATCAGTCAATCATTCAGCCACTGATTGTTGGTGAGAGAGAGAGAGAGAAAGAAGGCACACCTTCAGATGAGCCTGTGTGTCAAAGAATAAGTTCTCCAGGTTGACATTCCTATGTGCGACGCGTTGACTGTGCAAATACGACACTCCCATCAATATTTACTTGAAACAGCACTCAACTTCACTAGGTGACATGCCATGAGCCCATGCACCTGGGTAGGCCGTGTTATATGGTCAGCAGATGATGACAATCAGCCATGCTACACAGGCTGGCAGAAGTGAGGCTTATGACTAGAGCTTTTCCATATCACAGGGGTCAGCCCCCGACAGCATTGTCACCAAGTGACAATGGTGGGCCCATAGCTCTGTTGTCATCATGGGGTAGGGTGAAAGTCTTAAGCCAGTGTCACGCACCAAACAGGTTTGGTACAGTGAACATGGAAGATAACACCTATATTGAATGATTTTTATGTGAAGGATAAGCACAACAGACCCTCATCATAGCCATCTATCGCACAAGAAGACTATCCTGATGCGAGAAATGAATGCCAATGCTGACAGTCATCCCTCACACAAGAACTGCCAAGAAGCAGAAGAAACTGAAGGAATAATGTCAATTGTGGTATGAGAAAGGAATGCACACATTTGCAGTCCAACTCCCATACCAGAATGATCAAAGAAGCCAAAGAATTGATGGAGAAACGAAGGAGAAAGAGAAGAAATGATTTTTAGCGCCCAAATGTCATTTTTAGGCGCTCAGTGCTGGCATTCCGATATTTTGAATAGCTCCATCGTTTCTGAAGATATCAGGCATGTGACTATACCGTCAGAGAGCCTAGAACGTGGTCTATCTGCCTGTCAAGTTCCAATGCAAATCTGTTCATTTCCCACAGAGATATTCCCCCTGCACTCCAGACATTCACTTCATTGCTCACTATGGAGTCCATATTTTCTCTGGATCATTTCTCCGCTATTGCTGCAGGTCTCCACTATGTCCTGCTCTTAGGACAGCTTCTCCCAGAGTTCCCATGCACTGCCTGGCACATATCTTCCCAGCCTGCTCCCTCAGTCCCTCTCGTTCTCGGTCAGCGTGTTCTCCTCATCAGTCCTGCATCAAGGATGTACTTTGGTCATCTTAGGTCTATTGTCAAGCTTGAGGAGTCTTCTCTGGTCGTCTCTGTGTCCCCTGAGCCCTCAGCCTATTTTCCCTTCCTCCCAGATACTTGCCATGTCCATCTTCCTCTGTCGTTCGTCTCGCTTCCCTGGATGCGTCGAATTCAATACTCTATCTGCTTCCCTACTTTCAGACGACATCCCCCAGCACCATGACAGTTATGCCCCCACTTTATAGTGCTATTAGGAAGAAGAACCCTCTCTTGTTCTTTCCCAGAAGAGAGCTCGTCAAGGGAGCCCTTGGTTGCACTTCAGCAGTGCTAGAACACATGCACTATACCTTAGTGTATGCTGACCCCCAAAAAGACCTCTGGACCCCTGGTACCCTTCTTGTGGCTGTTTTGTCTTGGATCAATTCCCCTATTAATCTCAGATCTTCCCCATGTTGTCCCATCAAATTCCTGATGGTACACAGCCCCCATCAAACTTCTTAGGCTGTGCATCAATGACTCCTTCTGCTGTGCAGTGACTCATCCCTTGCTTACTGATGCTCTCTTGTCATCAGTATTACTCTATCCCTTTCGCATTTTTGGTATATTACTCAGCTGATGACTCACTCCCTTACCAATCAATCTTGTCATGCAGCTTACTCATTCCTTTACTCAGCAGCTTATTCATGCTCCCTATGCTTACTCATTCCTGCTTATGCCTTGCTTACTGATTGCTTACAAACCCCTTACAAAGCTCTTACCAATCCCTTACCAATCCTTGACAAATTCTGCTTACTTCCTTCTCTTTTTGTACTTTAATGCTGTGCCCCCCCATGTATTTAAACCCCTGGGCTCAGCCCAGTGAAAAAAGACCCAATTGCACGAAATTATCCCTCTCTCAGACTCTCTCAGTCAGTATCCCCTCAGCTTTTTGAGTCTTGTAGGCTTCAGAGAAGGTCTAAAGGCTCTGATATCTCAAGTTTATTCAATCCATTCAAGTCCAAGTATTTCTCTAGGCTCAAGCAGAGTCTAGCCTGTCTAGCCTTCAGGAGCCCCCTTGTCCCCTTGCTGCACCAATCTCTAGGTGTAGTATCGCTGTTTCAGTCTCAGTCAACCCAATCCCCACTTTGATACTTCCTAGGCTTTAGGAAGAGTCCAGACCCCTATCCCCTTTGTCTTCTATTACTCCTGTACCCCAGAAGTATCCTGCATCATTGTCTGCATCATCCTGTTGGTGTAGATCCCCTTCCCCCCTCCTCAGCACATCCTCTCTGGACACTGTGGAGGTAAACCACCACTTGCACATTTTTGTAGTCCTTTGTTGGTGTTGTGTTTGGGTTATTACTCCGACCCAAATCCACACTTTGACTCCCACCAGACAAATTGGTGTCATCGTGAAAATACTCAGGCTGAGAGGAGTAGCATACCAATAGAATAAGTGAGCCAGTATGCAATGGAGGCAGTGTGGTGGAAATCTGATGGCAGCAATAACACCATAGTGAGCCAGTCAATCAGCATTGCAGCATGGTCAACAGTGCAGCAAAGTCAACACTCTGGCATGTTCAACATCCTGGCACAGTCAACCAATGAGATGTGGTGCTGATGAGATGTGGTGCTGATGAGATGTGGTGCTGATGAGATGTGGTGCTGATGAGATGTGGTGCTGATGAGATGTGGTGCTGATGAGATGTGGTGCTGATGAGATGTGGTGCTGATGAGATGTGGTGCCGATGAGACATCAGCAAATCCCTTGTTTTGGGACAGGGCTTACAGCAATTACCATAATAGTACAGATTGTGACAGCAGTTACAGCATACATTGCCACAGGGTCCCAGTTCCATGGCAACACAGCGCTGACACAGCATGTCACAGTACATAGACTTTTCACAAAATTTCACTAAGTCCTGTCACTTACCCCACCCCCACTCTCCCCCACTCCGCCACTGTAATCACTGATTTGCACTGTTCAGTCACTACACCACCACCATGGCAGTGCAATCACACTTGCAGGTAGTATGTTTCTTTTTTTTGTTTCATACACTAACTATTATTACAGGTCCTCTGCATGCATGGCACATGTATGCCTGCACCCTACACCTGTACAGCATGATTTCCCCCACAGCTTGTATGTTTTTTTTTGTTTACTAACTATTATTACCACTGGCCCATTGGATGGATGCCCACCCCGCATCACCACGCAACCCAGCCACCCACACCAACTGTCACTCACAGCTGGTACAATCAATGCCAAGACCACACCACCAACTCTGAGACTGCCACCACCAACCATGACCACGACCACCACAATGCGACGACGCCTCCGACGACTCCACCACCAACACAGTGCTGGCCACCACGACCCTCTCCACCACACCAAACAATGGCAACACAGCTCCGCACCCAACAATGGTGATGACAGCCACCACAACAACAACAACCACCACCACAGCACCACCACCATGTGTCAATCACCACCACCACCACTCATCAACAACCACCACCCCAGCCCCAGCATGCTGTGAGTCAAAGTGTGGATTTGGGTTGAGTGATAGCTGCTGCTATAACCTACATTTCCATTATACCATGCATAGCCATACATCATGAAATGGATGAGATAAAAAATAGCAGCTTGAAGCTGCAGCAACACTACTCTGGTATGGGGAGCTGTTTCAGCAGCCTGTAGGGTCTATGGCACAGTGTCTTAGCTCGTGTCCAGGAGGTACTACAGGACTGGACGTAATCCTTGACAAAGGTCTGGAGACCGGGCCAAGTATACTCATGCCAGATTAGCTCTAGGGTCCAGTTTTGCCCAAAGTGACCAGCAAGTGGGTGATCATGTCGATACCGGAGTACCTGGAGATGGAGGTCATCCAAGTCCAGTATGTATGTGCAACCGTCTAGTCGAAGGAAACCAGCCTCATCGGTGGACCAATGAGAGTCTGTGGATCTGCGAGGTGGATCCAGGCAATGGGATCAGAGGGCAGTGCAGAGAGGATGTTGCTATGGAGTGTTTCTACATCCATGATTGCGACTGCACGGAGGACCAGGAGTTCTAGATAGGTAGCATGAAGTGAGTTAGAGAGCTGTTCTTGAGTGAACACTGGCCGGAGATTTTGGAGGTTAACCCAGGCATAGCCACTATCCCCCTCTTTGGGGTAGACGTCCCATCGTCTAGTGAGAGCATCAGGCTTGCCACCAAGTTTCCCAGGGCGGAAACAAATGACAAGATTAAATTGTGAGAGGAATTCAGACCACTGGGCTTGCTGGCAGGACAGTACTTTTGAGGTTGAGAAATACTTGAGATTTTTGTGGTCTGTGACGACATCAATAGGAGAGGTGGAGCCTTCAAGGTAGTGGCGCCAGTTCCAGAATGCTTCAAAGATAGCTAATAATTCCTTATCATGGGTGTCGTAGTTTAACTCCGGAGCAGTCAAAGTCTGGGAGTAGTAGGCAACCGGACAGATCTCTCTGTCAGCACAGGTAATAGACAACATACCAGCGACAGCATAGTTGGAGGCATCAGTTTCCATGATGATAGGGGTGTCCGGAATGAAGTGGGTGAGGATGGGCGCAGTGGTGAAGGCATGCTTGAGAGCGTTCAAGGAATGTCGACAGTCCTCAGAGAAGTTCCAAGGAGCATCTTTCTGGGTGAGCCAGGTAAGAGGGACCATGATGTCCAAGTAATTGAATATAAACCAGCGGTAGAAGTTGGCAAAGCCTAGGAAGGACTGGATGTCCTTTACCTTTCATGGTTCGGGCCAGTCGGAGATAGTTTGGATCTTGCCTGGAGACATTGTCAAACCATCTGGAGAGAGGTGATAGCCAAGGTACTCTACTGAGTCTGAGTGGAACTCACATTTCTCTGGTTTGGCAAAGAGGCCATGTAACCAGAGATGGCAGAGAACTTCCCAGACATGCTGCTGGTGGGACTCCATATCCTTGCAGTAAATGAGGATGTTGTTGAGGTATATGACAATGCAGACATCCAGCATGTCAGTGAAGATGGTGTTGACAAAGCACTGGAAGGCTGCAGGGGCATTAGTGAGGCTGAAGGGCATTACTAACCACTCATAAGACCCATAGCACGTATGGAAGGTGGTCTTCCATTCATTGCCTGGAGCAATCTGGACTAGATGGTATGTGTGCCAGAGGTCGATCTTCGAGTAGATCTTAGCATGGTTAGGGGAGTCTAGTAGGTCAGAGATGAGGGGGAGTGGATAGCGATCCTTCTTGGTGATTTTGTTTAGACTTCAGAAGTCAATGCAGAGGCGGAGCGAGCCATCCTTCTTCTTTACAAAGAGGACCGGAGCAGTGTGGGAGGAAGCAGTGTAGAGACAGTCCTGTCTCTAGGTGTAAAATTGGTAGTACTGATACTGGACTCTTATGTACCTTAGCTATGTAGGCTTGTACTTAGCTTACTAAGCAACTTCCCTCTTTCCTCTGTATATGTTTGATCTCAGTCCTGGAGTGACTGAACACCTCTACATTCCCTAGTTTTCCTAGTCTCCCCAATCCCTGGGAGCCTTGCCAGACCTCCAGAAGTCCCTGGGTCGAGCTGTTGAAGCAATACCTATATACGTAGAGGAACTGCTACTCCAACTCACCTGTTGGGTGGAGTGCACAACCTGAGATGTTAGCAGTAGCTGGTCAAGAGCTGCTCTATTATATAAGCGATGAATGCTGTTTATATACAACAAATAGTGTGACGTGTGACATGTAACATGTAACATCTACTCTAAAGAGGACTATTACTAAGTCTACACTAATATGGGTCGCAGTCTTGTGCGCACTTCATTGACAGTTTACGCTGGGTGCATGTGCAACTTCAACACTCCCCCTCACTGTGCTGCATGTAGAGCACTTCAGCAAATAAGGCACTAGATGCTGCCAGAGGGAAATTGTAAGCCTAGTTGAGCTCTGAACTTTGTGAATTTCTCATGTGGTAAGTTCTTGGTGAGCAGATCGGCGGGATTCTCAGCACCATCAATGAAGAATAGTTCCACATTACCTTTCGTGACTGACTCACGGATTCCATGGTAGCGGATGTCGATGTGCTTGGAGTGAGGCTCCATTACAGGGTTGGATGCCATGAATATGGACCCCTGATTATCACCACAAATCGGGATAGCTTTCAGCTTATAGCTGAGCTCACCGAGTAAACTCCAAATCCAGGTAACTTGGCGAGTGCAAT
>JAYMGJ010000844.1:0-12454 GCA_037178675.1 Scleroderma bovista | reverse complement strand
CCCTTACAAAGCTCTTACCAATCCCTTACCAATCCCTGACAAATTCTGCTTATTCCCTTCTCTTTTTGTACTTCAATGCTGTGTCCCCCCATGTATTTAAACCCCTGGGCTCAGCCCAGTGAAAAAAAAGGCCCAATAGCACGAAATTATCCCTCTCTCAGACTCTCTCAATCAGTATCCCTTCAGTCCTTGAGTCCTTGTAGGCTTCAGTGAAGGTCTAAAGGCTCAATATTGTCAAGTTTATCCAAGTTATTCAAGATCTATTCTTTCTCTAGGCTCAAGTGGAGTCTAGTCTGTCAATCCTTCATCTCCCATTGCCCCTGGACATCAGGAGCCCCCTTGCCCCTCTGCTGCACCAATCTCTAGGTGTAGTATCACTACTTCAGTCCCAGTGAACTCAATCCCCGCTTTGACACTTCCTAGGCTTTAGGAAGAGTCCAGACCCTTATCCCCTTCGTCATCTATTACTCCTGTACCACAGGAGTATCCTGCATCACTGTCTGCATCACCCTGTTGGTGTAGATCCCCTCTTCCCCTCCTCAGCATATCCTCTCTGGACACCGCGGAGGCAAACCACCACTCGCACATTTTTGTAGTCCTTTGTTGGTGTTGTGTTTGGGTTGTTGTTTCGACCTAAACTCACACTTTGACTCACACCGCCCACTTTCCCTTGGTTCTCTCTACAAGCACACAGGTACCACATCCATGGTTAAGGCCAACGAGCATGAGACACTTGTGTGTGCAAGATTCGGAAAACACCTCATCCACACATGTTTGGATGAAGTTCAGAGGACTTTGGCATGGCTTGAATTATGTAAGCTTGTATCTTGAGGCTTCTGCATCACCATCAATGCACGATTGTGTAGAGACACTTTGCAGGATGTGTGGATGGCCCAGATGACATGTAAGTCCATGTATCTGAATCTCCACCCATTAATTCACTCCAGGGAGCCACATCCCTTTGACTCAGGTTGAGTCGATGGTATTGCCAGCACTCGTGCCATCTTCACTGTCAATGAATGACGATGACACATTGACACCTCAAACTTGACCACCACCACCGGGACAATGACGACAACCATGATCAGCATCAATTGTCAACAGCCACTACCTCACCCTTGACCAAGTCTGAACCACCACCCCTACTATCAACCGTCGACGTCGACACCTGGCACCACCAATGTCACGAACAGCACCCCTAATACCCAGGCCGCCGCCAACAGACAACCACTGACAACGACAACGACTGCCACCACCACCACCACCAATCTGACAACCAGCATGTTCAATGCTCAGGCCATTACCAACAAATAACCCTACCAGCGTTGACGACAATGACAATGACCATCACAAGTCCAATGACCGCCATGCCCAATAGTGATGACCACCACTGTCAATGATGCGATGACAACTGCCACCACTATCACCAGCATACCCAATGCCCAGGACATCATCAACAGGCAATCACTAACAATGGGAACAACCAAAATGACCAGCATCAATGACAATGATGACGACCGCCACTGCCACTACCAATGTAATGACTAGCACACCCAAGTCCTATGCCACTACTGCGAGACAAGAACTACTGCCAACGGATGATGACAACAAGTTCAACCATCAACATGATAACTGCCCTTATGGTGTGAGTCAAAGTGTGGGTTTAGGTCGAAACAACAACCCAAACACAACACCAACAAAGGACTACAAAAATGTGCGAGTGGTGGTTTGCCTCCGCGGTGTCCAGAGAGGATGTGCTGAGGAGGGGAAGAGGGGATCTACACCAACAGGGTGATGCAGACAGTGATGCAGGATACTCCTGTGGTACAGGAGTAATAGATGACGAAGGGGATAAGGGTCTGGACTCTTCCTAAAGCCTAGGAAGTGTCAAAGCGGGGATTGAGTTCACTGGGACTGAAGTAGTGATACTACACCTAGAGATTGGTGCAGCAGAGGGGCAAGGGGGCTCCTGATGTCCAGGGGCAATGGGAGATGAAGGATTGACAGACTAGACTCCACTTGAGCCTAGAGAAAGAATAGATCTTGAATAACTTGGATAAACTTGACAATATTGAGCCTTTAGACCTTCACTGAAGCCTACAAGGACTCAAGGACTGAAGGGATACTGATTGAGAGAGTCTGAGAGAGGGATAATTTCGTGCTATTGGGCCTTTTTTTTCACTGGGCTGAGCCCAGGGGTTTAAATACATGGGGGGACACAGCATTGAAGTACAAAAAGAGAAGGGAATAAGCAGAATTTGTCAGGGATTGGTAAGGGATTGGTAAGAGCTTTGTAAGGGGTTTGTAAGCGATCAGTAAGCAAGGCATAAGCAGGAATGAGTAAGCATAGGGAGCATGAATAAGCTGCTGAGTAAAGGAATGAGTAAGCTGCATGACAAGACTGATTGGTAAGGGAGTGGGTCATCAGCTGAGTAATATACCAAAAATGCGAAAGGGATAGAGTAATACTGATGACAGGAGAGCATCAGTAAGCAAGGGATAAGTCACTTGCACAGCAGAAGAAGTCATTGATGCACTGCCCAAGAAGTTTGATGGGAAGCTGTGTACCATCAGGAATTTGATGGGAGAACAATAGGGAAGATCTGGGATAAATAGGGGAATTGATCCGAGACAGAACAGCCACAAGAAGGGTACCAGGGGTCCAGAGGTCTCTGGGGGGGTCAGCATACACTAAGGTATAGTGCATATGTTCTATTGCCGCTGAAGCGCAACCATGGGCTCCCTTGACGAGCTCTCTTCTGGGAAAGAATGAGAGAGGGTTCCTCTTCCTAACAGCACTATAAAGTGGGGGGGTATAACTGTCATGGTGCTGAGGGATGCCGTCTGAAAGTGGGGAAGCGGACAGAGTACTGAATTCGACGCATCCAGGGAAGTGAGACGAACGACAGAGGAAGATGGACATGGCAAGTATCTGGGAGGAAGGGACCATAGGCTGAGGGCTCAGGGGACACAGAGACAACCAGAGAAGACTTTTCAAGCTTGACAATAGACCTAAGATGACCAAAGTACATCCTTGATGCAGGACTGACGAGGAGAATGTGCTGGCCGAGAACGAGGGGGACTGAGGGAGCAGGCTGGGAAGATATGTGCCAGACAGTGCATGGGAACTCTGGGAGAGGCTGTCCTAAGAGCAGGACATAGTGGAGATCTGCAGCAATAGCGGAGAAACGATCCAGAGAAAATACGGACTCCATAGTGAGCGATGAGATGAACGTCTGGATTGTGGGGGGAATATCTCCGTGGGAAATGAACGGATTTGCGTCGGAACTTGACAGGCAGATAGACCACATTCCAGGCTCTCTGACGGTATAGTCACGTGCCCAATAGCTTAAGAAATGGTGGAGCTATTCAAAATATCGGAATGCCAGCACTGGGTGCCTAAAAATGACATTTGGGTGCTAAAAATCATTTCTTCTCTTTCTCCTTTGTTTCTCCATCAATTCTTCGGCTTCTTTGACCATTCTGATATGGGAGTTGGACTGCAGAGGTGTGCATTCCTTTCTCATACCATAATGACATTATTCCTTCAGTTTCTTCTGCTTCTTGATTGTTCTTGTGCGAGGGATGACTGTCAGCGTTGGCATTCATCTCTTGCATCAGAATAGTCTTCTTATGCGATAGATGGCTATGATGGGGGTCTGTCGTGCCTATCCTTCACATAAGGATCATTTGATATAGGCATTATCTTCCATGTTCACTGTACCAAACCTGTTTGGTGCGTGACACCAGACACCAGATAAGTTGTTGAATGTGGTTGACTCGATCGATCCCGAAATGAAACCATGCCAATTCACTCCAGCAATGAGCTTTGTGGGGGTATGTACAGGATGCTGTCCTCTCTGTGTTTGATATTCGGCTCACATACTTAGACATCAATATAATGGACCGTTGTAGAGACAGTCCTGTCTCTAGGTGTAGAATTGGTAGTACTGATACTGGACTCTTACCTTAGCTATGTAGGCTTGTACTTAGCTTACTAAGCAAACTTCCCTCTTTCCTCTGTATATGTTTGATCTCAGTCCTGGAGTGACTGAACACCTCTACTCTCCCTACTTCCTCTAGTTTCCCCAGTCCCTGGGAGCTCTGCCAGACCTCCAGAAGCCCCTGGGTCGAGCGTGCCTCACCTGAGGCAGCAGCAACACCCAACCCCCCCCTACACCGTCCACCCAGGTCTGTTAGTGAGTTTCATTGCTTTCTGTGTGAGGGCAGAAAACAAACAGTTCTTCAATACAAGAGAGCAGTCACATGTCAGAAGTATCCGGCAATCTGGAATCGTCAGGGTGATGTGTTGTCAAGCTCGGATCAGCCCTGAGCCATATACCTCTCATTTAACCTTTATTTGTTTGACTGATTGCGATGTACCTTGCCACGTACCTTCGGCATGGCTTTCCGAGCCCAGTATTTAGTCTATCATGTGTTGACCCGAGCACCTCAGCCTTCGTCTCCGAAGCTGAGGTGAGATCCATATTTATTATTCACTACGAGTACTGTACTAACTATCCTTCCTAGCTTCATCTGATTGTACTCGTCTTTAGGTATTGAATATAGCCTTCGTCTCCAAAGCTGAGCTTCATCTGATTGTACTCGTCTTTAGCCATCTGCTGTACCTCGTAACCTCTGACAGGTTATGAGCCCTGCTGCCAACATGAGTTCCGATAACACCCGTGAAGATTTGTATACTGTTCCCAAACTCGAACCCGATGGTCGTAACTGGATTATATTCAAAAATCGGATCGAGTGGGCACTTGCTGCCCGTGGAGTTGCTTCACATCTTGATGCAGAGAAAGCTCCGAAGCCACCTCTACCCACTGACCCCACGCAACAGGATGCCTACGAGATTGAGCTTGCTGCTTGGGAAAAGACCGAGTTTACTTGCCGCCAGCAACTTGCTCGGGCCTTACCTGACTCTACCTTGTGGAAAATTCTTCACGCAACAACAGTTGCTGACATGTGGAAAACCATTGTCACAGAATTCAAGTCAAAGACTGTCCTTGTCCAAGCTGACTTGCGCACCCACTTCCAGTCCCTTAAATGTGCTGAGAAAGGGGACCTCCGAGCTCATCTGGATAAGCTCTGATCCATGCGCGAAGAGCTTGCAGCTGTGGGAGTCAGTCTGTCGGACGACAAGTACACCTCTACTATCATTCGCTCTTTACCGGCTCACTATGCTAATTATACTGCACACCTATCTGTGTCAGCCCATCTCCTCGAGAAAACCTTGAAACCCAACGACACGATGTGCTACCTAACTCAGGAATACAATCGTTTGAATGCTGGAAAAGCTGAGTCGTCAAAAGGCGAAAAGGGGGTTGCTTTCACTGCTTCGAGTAATGGCTCTGGCAACCGTGGTCAGAAGCCAAAACAAAAGAAGGGGGCATGCTGGAACTGTGGTGGTAATGGCCACAAGAAGGACCAGTGCCCTAGCCCTAGCCAGGACGGCAAAGAGAAGCCGAGCACCAGCGGGAAAGATTCGTTGAAGGACTCGAAAACTGGAAAGAACCAGCCAAACACGTCGAAGGGAAACTCTGCCAATGCTGCTGAGTTCGAAGAGGATGGTGCCTGGGCAGTGTGCGCAATCAGTTCCAACGAGGAAACTGATGAACTATTCATCGAAATAACGGATTATGAGTCATCTGACTCGGAGTTTTGGTTCTCCGAGACGGAGGATGATGGCACCCCACATGTGGCTGTTACAAGCGAGAATGGTGCAACTTTGGTCACCATAGTAGCTCCTTTGGCCGCCGAGAGTGTGGATGAACCTGGTCTGGCTGCTGCTGCAGGCCCCAGCTCTCATGATCCAAACCAAGTTATTGAACTCTATGATTCCAGCACTACCCACCACCTATCCCCTTATCGAGACCGCTTCGTCACCTTTCGACCTATCCCCCCAAAGGGCTTTGATGCCGCAAACCAGCAGTCATTTAGTGCCACCGGTGTTGGGGACATGTTAGTCAAAGTCCCTAACGGTGCGGAAGCATCCACCATATGACTCACCAAGGTGTTGTACTCTCCCGAAGTAGGATACACACTGGTTTCGATCGGCCGGATTGACGATGCTGGGTGCATGACTACCTTTGGAAAGGGTGTATGCACAATCTCTGCCCCGAGTGGCAAAGTCCTAGGTCAAATCCCCAAGACGACTCGTGGACTATACAAGGTGGTACATGATGTTAGTAATGGGAGTGCAAATGTGGCTGCCGAGAGACTCACCATGCTGGAGTTGCACCGCCGCATGGGGCATATCGCGCCCAAAACTGCCAAACGTCTGGTTACAAAAGGCTTTGTGACTGGACTTGTGCTCACCGATTCTACCGACGGCTCAAAAATGTTTTGCGAGCCTTGTGTTGCTGCTAAATCGAAGCGTCGACCCATTGCCAAGGAGTGACAGGGGGAGCGAGCAACAATTTATGGTGGCGAAGTTCATTCAGACCTGTGGGGACCAGCCCCAATTGAGTCGCTAGGTGGCCGTCGATACTACGTCAGTTATACGGACGATAAGACGCGCAAAACGACCCTTTTCCTCGTGCAGGAGAAATCGGAGACCTTCGAGACCTATAAGAGGTATGAAGCTTGGGTCAGGAACCACCGCGACGCAGTAATTAAGGTCCTATGCACTGATTGGGGAGGCGAGTACCTTAGCAACAAGTTCACAGCTCATTTGGAGGCCCAGGGAACCGAACGTGTACTTACCGTGCACAACACACCGCAGCAAAACGGAGTTGCCGAGCAGTTGAATGGAATCTTGGCTGAAAACGTTTGTGCCATGTTATACGACTCTGGGTTACCTCATTTCCTGTGGGGAGAGGCTGTGAATCATGCGACTTGGCTGAAAAATTGTACCTCAACGAAAGCACTCGAAGGCAAGACACCTTTTGAGGCTGTACATGGAAACATGCCGAATCTTGCAGGGCTGCCGGTCTGGGGCGCCCACATGTGGGTCCATGTTGCGGATGTGTCAAAAATTGACAGCTGTGCCCATTTGGGGTGCTGGGTTGGCTATGATAGCCAGAGTAGGGGCCACCGCGTGTATTGGCCTGATAGAAGGTCAGTAATGGTTGAACGGAGCATCCGATTCGAAAAGGGTGAGGTAGACTTACCTCCAGTGCATGGAAACGTCACGTTTGAGGGGGAGGGAGGTGTGGCTGACAACCGCAATGCTCCCGGCCCTGAAATCGTTCCAAATGACTCGAATTTGGGTGAGAAATCAGCTAAAAGTGACGAAAACTCACCTTTGGACGGAACTGGACCCTCCCGCTCGGAATCAGACGATCGCAGCGTGAATACGGACACGTCAGCGACATCTGGACGCCCTCAGCGCACCCATAACCCGTCCCGATATGTACGAGACATTTTATCTGGTGTTGGGTCAGCAACAGGCCCCAATACTCACTCTGGCTTACCTCCTGGTGTACAAGTGCCATCCCTTGATGAAAACATGTTGAAGGGCGATGGGAAAGCCCTAGATAACATTGTTGAAGAGTTGGGAATGGCTGCCACAGTCGCTGAAGCGATTGGACTCGAACTAAGGAGTGTGGAGGAGGCGAGAAAGTGTCCTGACTGGCCAAAGTGGGAAGAGGCGATAAATGCCGAATTGGGACAGCTGGATGCCATGGGGACTTGGGAGGTCGTGGATAAGCCTGCAGGAGTGAACGTGGTCGGGAGTAAGTGGGTATTTAAGGTAAAAAAGGACGCGACTGGAAACATCGAGCAGTACAAGGCACGACTTGTTGCACAGGGGTACACGCAGGTCCCTGGTGTCGATTACTTTGATACATTCACACCTGTTGCCAAGCTCGCGTCGATTTGAACTGTCCTTGCCCTAGCTGCCCGCCATGACTGGGAGATCCACCAGGTCGACGTCAAGAGTGCTTATCTCAATGGCGAATTTGAAGATGCTGAAGTTATCTACATGCGTCAACCACCTGGCTTCCCTATCTCCAACCGCCCTGGAAAGATCCTACACCTACTTTGACCCTTGTACAGACTCAAGCAAAGTGGTCGCCGCTGGTACGAGAAGCTTCGTGAACTTCTTGAGGAGGCTGGTTTCCGACGATGCGAATCTGACCACGCTGTGTTCATCAGGCACAAAGGTGACACTCTAGGGATCATTACTATCCATGTCGACAATATGATGGTCGTTGCCAGCTCAACCCGTCTTGTGCAGGATATCAAGCGCCAGTTGAAAGGTAAAGTCGAGATTTCTGATCTTGGCGAAATCCACTGGTTGCTAGGCTTTGAAGTCCAGCGCGATCGAGATGCTCGCACACTTTCCTTGTCACAAAAGTCCTATATTGACTCTGTCATGAAACGGTATGGACTTGAAGATGCGAAGCCATTATCCACTCCCATGGACCCCTCTGCATGACTCTCCAAATCCCACTTGCCGAGCACACCCCAGGAGTATGCTGATATGCGAGATGTACCTTACCGTGAGGCAACTGGTTCCCTCACCTATGCAGCAATCGGAAGTCGCCCAGACATTGCCTATGCTACCACTGCAGTCTCTCGCTTTAACAAGAACCCAGGTAGGGTGCATTGGGAGGCTGTCAAGCGAATCATCCAATATTTGAAGGGTACCATTGGTTGGGAGATTACCTACGGTACTAAGGTAATGGATTTAGAGGGCTATACTGATGCAGATGGCAGTACGAACGAGGACCGCCATGCAATTTCAGGATATGTGTTCCTGATTGATGGAGGCCCGGTCTCATGGTCTGTTAAAATGCAGGAAATTGTTGCACTGTCTACAACTGAAGCCGAATACGTTGCTGCTACGCATGCGGCCAAAGAAGCTTTGTGGCTGCGCTCTTTCCTAGGCAACATTCTCGGACCCCTTAATAGTGTGACAACCCTCTACTGCGACAACCAATCTGCCATCGCCCTCACGAAGAATGACCAGTTCCATGCTCGTACCAAACATATTGACATTCGCTACCATTTTATCCGTTATGTCATCCAGAATGGCTCCCTCTGCCTCGAATATTGTCCAACAGAGGACATGACTGCTGACATGCTTACCAAAGCACTTCCTAGTCCAAAGGCGAAGCATTTCGCCAGTGCCCTTGGACTGCATCCAGCTTGAAGGGGGAGTGTCAGAAGTATCCGGCAATCTGGAATCGTCAGGGTGATGTGTTGTCAAGCTCGGATCAGCCCCGAGCCATATACCTCTCATTTAACCTTTATTTGTTTGACTGATTGCGATGTACCTTGCCACGTACCTTCGGCATGGCTTTCCGAGCCCAGTATTTAGTCTATCATGTGTTGACCCGAGCACCTCAGCCTTCGTCTCCGAAGCTGAGGTGAGATCCATATTTATTATTCACTACGAGTACTGTACTAACTATCCTTCCTAGCTTCATCTGATTGTACTCGTCTTTAGCCATCCGCTGTACCTCGTAACCTCTGACATCACATCCAGCCCACCACAGGTGTACTCGCTTCCTTCCCAAAACTTGAAACAAACACACTGATTTCACTTCTCGCTGCAGCCAAGTTCTTCCAAGCCCACGTTGTAGTCTCACACTGGCCTTGCCCAGGATGACCTCTAGAGAGGCGATTGCAAGAGGAGATGAAGCACTCCTTTCTCAGCTTGGATATAAGCAAGAGTTCAAATGCGCATTCACTCCATTTGAGGTGCATTTTCTCCGTCTCTCTCAGGTGCCAACCAACAGCCGAGCCTCAATTGCTCATGAGACACTTGTGGGTGTTTGGGGTGTCCTTCAGCATTATTGGCCCCCTCCCATCCATTGCATATGGCTCATCCTTGTTACCATTGGCAAACGTGTACTGCTCTGTTCTGGTCTATGCCCTTCCGAATGGTGGCGCATCTGCTATGGTGTGGGGGGTATGTGTCGGGTGCCTTTTGGAGAGTGCAGATATTGAAGTGAAACTATTCCAGTGGCTTGTAGCCTCGCTTTTCATTCTCTGCATTGGTTTGGCCATGGCAGAACTTGGCTTCTCTGCACCGATGTCTGTAGCTCTACTACTGGACGCATGCTCTCCTCACCTGATTGGCGAAACTTGCTCTGCTGGATTGTTGGGTGTACGTTTTTCGTTACTGTTAGCCCTACCTGAGTGACACTATTTGGTGCGTTGACACAAACATGATCAGGAATATTGCATCAATTGGTGAGCTAGGTTTTAGTTTATCTTCCAAGATTTGTACCTACTGACATGCACCTGATGAAGCCTCTATCGACTAGGGTTGTGCTGTCCAAATCACTGCTGCCATGAGCATTGGATCTGGTCAAACACTTTTCGCAACCCAAGCACAAACCTAGTACAGAAGTTTCTTTAACCTCAATCTTTGTCAACTTCATGCTACTGTCAGTGCCATATACCTTGCAGTCCTCTTCACCCATGGCACCGTGTGCTGGCTTGCAACAGCCATGCTTGTCAGGCTGCAAACACTCTATATTATCATCTACATCTTGTGTGTATCTCCTAGAGTCTCAAAAGCTGTCTTGATGTCAACCTTTGGTCAGTCGTTACTTGGCGGTGATAGTTGCCTTCCCAGCAGCAATGCCAAAAGAATACAAGAACACCACCAGCTATGCCTTCAGAAACTTCACGAACTGTACATATTCTCCTGTATTGAATGTCATGCAAATGAACAGTCTCACCCCCTGCATAATTGATGGCTGGCCAAATGGCTTTGCATTTATCATGTCCTTCATTGCACCCCCTGGACAATCTGTATGTATATGCAGATGTGTTTCGGCTTGGTCTCCAATGCTGACTACTATCTGCAGGTTTGTTCAACTCTGCTGTGCATATCAGTGAGGAAGCCTCGAACGCTGCCATCGCTATCCCATGGGCAATTGTACGTCTTGCGACCCCTGGTTCCCACATGACTCTGGCCATCCACAGGTCAGCTCCATTGCCATTTCTGGTGTCCTCGGAGTAGGTGTGTCTCCTCTGTCCAAGTTTCTTGTTATCACGCACCTTTCTCACTTGTCTTGCATCTCAGCCATTGATATTGCTCTTGCGTTCTGCATGGGCATGGATATCAAGTACTTGTTAAACAGCCTGATCAACCAGCCGATGGCGATCTTCTTCAACAGCTTTGGGGAGCGAGGCACCCCAGCACTCTGGTCATTCATCATTGCAGCACAGTATGTCTATTCTGCCATCCCTTGTATGTCCCTTTTTATCACCTTTCCACTAGGTACATGATGAGATCTAGCATGGTGATGTCTCCTAGTTGGCATCAACCAAAGCATGGCCATACTAACTGACTGACTCTTCCCCTGGCAGGTCCTTGCGACATCGCGTCAATGCTTTGCCTTCTCGCAGGATGGCACACTCCCCTTCTTGAGCATCCTTTACCTGCCCAGGCAACAAACACCATGTTTGCAGTAGTGATTGCGGCTCTCCACATTGCATATGCGATACCTATCGTGGCACATTTCATGTTTGAGAACAACTTCAAGCCTCAGCCATTCAACCTAGGTGTCTTTGTAGGTTTGTTGCAGTAGCGTTCATGGCGTTCATGACCATCATTTTCATGTTCCCCACATCACCTGGGGCAAATGTTACCTCTATGAACTACACCATAGTTGTCATGGGCGGCATGCTCCTGCTCTCACTTGCATGGTACTACTTCCCCGTGTATGGGCTTGCATTGGTTCACTAGACCAGTGCTGAACATAGATAGGGAACACAAGGAAGCTGGGTCAGATGCAACTTCAGTGGATAGGAATGCAATAGGGGAGATGAGCATGGCAGAGGTCATATAGTGTGGGGGCATTATGACCAGGCTCAACACGAAGCATCTCTGTAGCAATGTAGGCTGGCCCGTCTTTCTATAAATATAATTTCTTGACAATACCTCGGTGTTATATAAAACATACAATTACCCCTCCCATGTTGACTCAGGGATATCAGAACATGCAAAGCTTGATCACCATCGTCACACCTAGGATCAATCCAGATCCTCAAGACTAGTCCTGGTGGGGAGATCAAAGCCAGCAGCATGGAGGAGTATGGCGAACTGGATGGAGCCATCCGCCATCAGCATCATAACAAGCCAGGTGACAAAGAGAACAGGACGTACCTGCACCTTGCAGATGGAGTGGACCTACAATAAATCATACCCTGGCCTGTCACTAATGTCGCCTGCCACAACATTCTGTTAAATCCTTATAGAGGCATGGTTAAGGGTAACCCACCACTGTTGTGGTACATGGGATCAGCGACTGGAAAGAGCACTAGTCAGTCGCTAGGTTTATCTACAATGGAAAGGGAATCTCACTCCTCCCTGCATGCTCATAGAAGTGCATTGCAGGGAACCCCTGCTCATGGAATGACTGAAATAATAGGTAGTTGTGAGCCCGTACATACACATAGCAACAAACAGCAAAAAGGAAGGTGGGCACACACCTGATGGTCACTACAGCATGCTGGAGTAAAGCCAACATTGAGCTCCAGACTT
>JAYMGJ010000842.1:0-17277 GCA_037178675.1 Scleroderma bovista | reverse complement strand
GCTCTCCAGAGTCCCAAATCAGTGTTCACCACTGCCAAGTACTCAGCTGCAGCCTACGGATTGGCTCCGTCAGGAGGATGCCCATCTTCAGTGGACAACCTCCCCTCCATATCATCGATGGCACGACGCTGGTCAAGTCCAACGAATCTCCAGGCGCACTTTATGATATAGAATTTCAAGGCCATTCCCCCTCACGTTAGTACCACACATAATATCATTACCCCCCCCTTTCGAACTTTTTTTTTTTTTTTTGGCAAGCTTTTGGTTGTTTACGCTCTCACAAGAGTATTGTCCTCGCCGGTTGGAAGGGAAGGAAACAAGAACGACATCACCATATACACGTCACACCGTTGTACGTTCTTAAAGGAGCGGTATTCGAAATCGACTACTTTAGAGAGAGTAAATACTAATACACATTTCGCTACCGTTGGGACTGTGTCTCTTTCATAAACGATGGCTTTGTAAATTAGATCCTGTCATAGTAACTTATGCGTCTTGCGTATCCCACTGTTTCCGTGCATGGCTGCGTGAGGCACCGGCGCCAGGGCTCACCACAACGTCTATTATTACCTACTCATCAGCACTGCAAGTACGTACATTACATCCCTCCAGAACCTCTCGATGGCTTCCGACGCATTCCAACCCTGAGGCAAGTCTGGAAGCACGCTGCGGAGGAAGACTAGCTATAGGGACGCTTTGGTCGGTTCCGGCGCCACACTGCAGTGACCTCAAGTCTACCCGTGAACCATCGCAGCACCAATGCCTGCAGCGCCCATTCCGGGGCTGGACACCCGTGACATGTATAGTATGCGGGCTGGAGCAAGCCGTAAATAGTTTGCTGCAAATTCAGATCCGTGTGAAGCGATTTTTTAATAGTGGAGTCGTCAGTGGAGAGCGACGAAGGGAAACTCGCACTAGTCGCGACGGGCATGGCTGGACGAGCTGAGTCCACCCTAGGGGACTCCTCTAGTAAAGTTGAATATCCACCACCACAGCGGAAACTGTGCGGCGCTCGCGTTCTTGGAATTCGATTCTGGGCTCCACGGCCCGTCCACGCACGCACGCACACACGCCGTCGCCACCCAATGAGACCATGTACAGACGGGTACGTCCCCCCCTCCCTGCGGCCCAATCACGACCTGTAGAATGGAAACGAACATGGACAGGACCCGAGATCTGGGGATCGAGATGGAGAGAGCTCGCGTCAACGAAATGAAAGAAGGAATGGAAAAACGCTATCCGTATACGCCAAAAAAGATACAGAGACCGATGCCGGCGGACGCATGATAAGGGTCGAGTCTCAGCTTATTCTGAAAGGGAAGGGGGGGAGAGGTACGATACCGCAAGGACCCGCTTGTGGGCAACATCTCGTACACGCAGATTCATCATGCGGCTGGAGACTCGGCGATAGGCCACCGTGAATGAAATTGAAACGTGCGTGTTTCATGAATAGTTATCGTGCCCCGTTGGAACGGAGCACGGTCGCTGGGTACGAACCCTACTGCTGTGCAATGCAGCACTGGGTGTCCCTAGAATCCTGTTGGTGAACATAGAGCGGGCGTGCATACATCCTCGATTGTGCGGACCAGATGCGCTGCGCTGGCTGAGGGCATCGTGGCGGGGAACTCCCTCGTGAGAGATCGGGGGGGTTACCATTGGAATTCGTCGTTCTGTCTGCGGATGGCGAGATGACACGACAAAGTTAGCGCACCTATCATGATCCGCGCCGCATGGGCGTCATGTCGTGATCAGTCATACCTCTCCCTTGTAGCGGTTCAGGGCGGAGTCTCATCACCAAGACCCGTGTGTGTTCCATGGAAAGAGTAAGAATATAAATTGGATATTGCAAAACGCTTGTTGCCCGTGAGGGAAACGAACGCGATCAGCGGGCAACAAAAAAAAGGGAGACAGAATGTATGAATGCCCCATCACAGCGGTGATAATGCACTCACTCCCTCTTTTTCTTCATAGGAGCGGTACGGTCATGCCGGCGCCAGCGCTCCTCAAAGCTTGATTAACGGCGTACTCGCTTGCAGCAACCCACAGGCCTTGAATAACTTGTGCAGGCGGACCGGCACCGCGGGGGCGGGTGAAACGCGGACCTGTATGTATCGGATTGTCGCGACAGCGATCTCTCGATTTGCCGACCTCGTTCCACGTCTCAGACTGAGAGCGCCGTCGATCTCGCGTCGATCAGCGCGGCCTGGCTACCGGGAGAGACGGCGAGAACGAGTACTGGGCACCAGTCACACAGGTTCCCACGACGGACAGGAACAAGACACTGTGCGAGGTGCCCTGAGGGCGTATCGGTGTCGCCCTTGGTTGCGTCCCGTCTCACTTCCATGGAAGGTGCTGCCCAAACGAATCCTATTTTCCAGGTGAGTCGTTCTGCTTTCGTGCTTCCACCTTCTTGGAGATCTGAACGTGTCAGAGTTTGGTGCAAACTAAAAGAATATCGAGCTCAACTATGTATCAGCAAGAGGTCATATCGGTGGTTAATGTAACAAGCGCTGTATAACGCACAAGGACAAGAGGTGACACTCATCAGGATACGTTACGCCGAATAGGTTGGTGCAGAGTGAATTCGAATTCCTTTCATCAATGACAGTAGATCGACGGTGCCTCGGCTGGACGTACTGCACGCATGTCTTCTAGAGAACGAGTACCACAAGAATACAAGTCGTTCTAAGCTTGATCTTTTTCCCCTAGGTAAACCAATAACTCGAAGAAAGACAAGTCCGTAGAACTCACGTTGGCGCGACAACTAAAAAGTGGCAGAAAGTGAGAGTTCCACCTTCAACTGACGCCATACCGTTACTCGAGCTTGGTGTAACGTGGCACATTGAAGTATAGTGGGTGATCCTCGCCAAGTAGGATGCAGGATGACTTATTTCGTTGAGCAATCACTGAGGTCACGGTTGCTCGTAGTACTAGTCGATGAGTCGGTATGGTCCGACGCAGCCCTTCGTCAGGGCCATGTACGAACGCCGATCAATTGTGCGGCTGCCACCCAGCTTTCAATGCCACAGGGACGTATCTGAGCAAGTGAACACAAGGACATAAGGGCGCACTGCACCGTCCGATCACAACATGACGCTTGCGATTCCGAAAAGTTACGCGTCGTCGCTGCTGATCGGATTATGTGGATCATGGTTTCGGGGAGACCAGGGAATGGAGTGCCAAGTGGTCCGAGATCATTGGTCCGACCATTTTTGCAAAATCCAAACACCACGAGAATCACTCGACTAAGTGGTATAAAACTTACATAGGCGGTTAGAGGTTAATGGGTACAATGGAAATGTGCGTTGTACGAGCTGCCAGAGCGATGCCAGTTTGTGGCACAAAAACTCCGCGTGTTTAGCCTTACGGCTCCGCTTGATTTTGTCACGCCCGCTCCAAAACTTCAGGAATGCGAAGGTATGTCAAACCTTTTCACCTTCAAGTGGGTGAGGGAGACTGAATGCGATCATATGGTGGGGCTACAACGGATACACCCAGGTCCCCGTCTCCGAGCGCGACCGACCGTTCGTAATAGTTTTGCTACAGTATTACGGGTGGTGAAGTCCTCGGACCGTGACCCTTCGAAAAAAAAAAAAAAATACAGAAGCCACATCGTACCGAGAAGTTGGTGAGAAATGCAGGAGGTGATTGGTTGGAATTCAAAACTAACGCTCTCACGAGCAAACTTTCATGATGGATTGCTACATGTGGCTATTCACAAAACTGCATTTAATGAGTTTCTTCAGGTGCTTTCCCAAGTTGTGACCAACCTGTTAGCCTCGGCTGGATTGAGTTTTACACTGTGACCTGAGTCCTGGTGCACGGCGGCCACGCACCCAGCGCAAAACGTCAAATTTTGACAAGAGCTGCCGAGCTGGCAGAGTGCCTGACCGTGACACATGCGCGGAGGGCTCAGATGCCATCACCCTGGCGCATGTGAGCTGGCATGAGGCAAACTCCTGTTTTAACGACATACAGACACGACTCACAAACGAGTGAATGGAGGAGTTAGCGGGCTTTGAGTGGCAATTTGAGGTTTCTGGCACGTCATTTATGCTCCAAGGGTGTATTGATTGGAATGGATAATTGCTTTGGACATGGTAGAGCGAGAGACCAGTTTGATGGAACCGGCCACGTGACGCCGACGCCGCTCGCAGAACAAAACGGAACCAACGGTTACGAGCCCGACGCCTTTCACGTTGGCCTGGAACTGCGCAGATCTTGGGTGGGGGTGTCCCCGGTTCTCGGGCCGGGATGATGTCAGAGTATATAAGGCAACCACGCGAGAACCACGAGACTCGAGTGCCTGTCAACCCACAACCACGCGAGCGGCAAGATCAGAGCCCTCCACCTTCCCCGCCCACCATCATCCATCCCCCCCACCACACACACACTCTCTCCGTCGCCATGTTTGACAACGAGGAATATGCCCACGGAAGGCGTCGAAGCGTCGATGTGGGTGGTTTAGCGCTCGCGCTCGAGAATCGAGGTCTGGGCCACGGATGGGGTGGCTGGGAGGAAGTCGAGCAGGGCGAAACTCAGTGCGATGCCATCCCCATGTTCCACAACCCGGCGCTCAACTAAAACGCACCCCCCCAGCTATGCAGAATTACTCAGCCAGATGTATACCCAAACCCAAACAACCGTAGATCCCAGCAATATGAACTTGTATGGGCCTCCAATCTACCTGTCTCCCGCGATTGACCTTCGCCATCAGGTCACCTATAGAAATACCACCCGAAACGAGATCTCGGTTGATTCTTGCCCTCGATGGCTGGCATTTCGAACCACACAAGCTACCAGACGAAGAGGTGCTCTACTGCGCACAGCTCCTATTCGAGGCCCTGTTCAGGAAACATGGCATGTACCAAGATACCAGCGTATCTCTCAGTCAGTCTTCTACCTGCATTACCGTGGCCCTGATAACATCTCTTCCCATCAGCTGACATTTCGGGCTTCCTGCGACATCTCCGCCTCCTCTACTGCGGTCACAACTCTTACCATAACTTCCACCATGCTCTAGATGTGCTCCAAGCATGTCACGCATTCCTATGTGCTTCCGGCGCCGTCCCACCTGCCTCCGTTTTGTGCAAGGATGGACGCACATGGGAACCGGACAGGCTTGGCCGAGATGGTCATCTCGCCTTCAAATTGTCCAACATGGATCTTTTTGCCCTCTTCATTGCAGCAATCGGGCACGACGTTGGCCACCCTGGCCTCACCAATATGTTTATGGTATGTCATTGCGATTTGGACTCGTCCAAGTCCATCCTGACGCACTCGCCCACAGAAAAACGCAAATGCACCACTGTCGACTGTCTTCGATGGCAAATCCGCGTTAGAACACATGCACTATACCATCATCATATACGCCATGCGACACCATGGCCTCGGTGCCCTGCTTGATCGACCAAAAATTGGCCAATGCTTTCGCAAGTCCTTGGCTGGGATCGTTCTCGCAACTGACATGAGCGTACACTTTGAGTTCATGACAAATTTCCGTCTTTTGGCCCACGGAAAGGACTTTCCATTGGACTGTCAAAGACTATTACTTTGTCAGGCAATCATCAAATGTGCTGACATCAGTAATCCCGTGAGAGCCTTTATTTCCTTGTGTCCTTCTGACTCAATTTGGCACAGAGTCGCCCACCGGGCGTATCCCATTATTGGGCAAATGCATTGATGTCCGAGTGGACTTCCCAGGCTTCCCTCGAAAAACACTGGCACCTCCCGTTGACCGTCCAGCCCTCTGCGTCCCCTTTAGCGCAAGTCCAGGGTCAAATTTTCTTCATCAGTACATTTGCAATGCCGCTCATGGACATCACCGCGTTGCTCGTCCCAGGTAAGTGCAATAAAATGACAGCGACGTTCTATGTCTCACTTTGATGCAGAAATGCAGCAATTCGCTAATCAGTGTACAGCCAATCTTGTCTCGTGGCAAACCGAAGAAGCCGCGTTGATTGGTTCTAGTGATCGAGCTGCGATTCGCCCATCCAGGTTTCCTTTCCCTTCACCGCGACCGCCGCAAGACTTCCTTGGATCATTTCCACTGACATTACCTACGTTTGCTCTCGACCAGCCTGATGAACCACAACCAGCGCTATTACCGCCTTCTAGTCCCTCGTATGTGTCGTCGTCGTCATCCTCTGTGGATGGCCATTCCGATGAGCATCGAGCCGATTTGTCCCCTCTAGACTCTCCAGCTCCCTCTGTCGGCTCGGGCTTGTTTGTCTTCCCGAGCAACCGCTCTTCCTCAAGCTTGCGTACCATGTCTTGCTTGGACAAAAACGACGCTACGGTTGCCATGCGCGCAGCCTACCAGGCCGGCGTTCGCAAGAAACGAAGTTTCTACAGTCGATATTCGTGGACGTCGGACCTCAACCCTAACGCGTCATCCCCAAACCTGGCTATCCCGAAGGCGCCGGCGGCACTGGCCAGCAACGCCGTGAGTGCGGTGAAAGGGACATCGCAGGTTGTTGGGACAGTTCAATGACACGGCGGAAGGGGGTATACTCCGTTGCCAACACTTCAGAACGGGTCGATTTCTTCGCATATTATCTAGTGCCGTCGGCGTGGATTGGGCTCGCCACGGATACACCAAGGGAACGACCGGCCATCCGCTTTCGATCTCCGTGCCGTCGTCATCCCCCTACATTAGCGCTCTATCTCTACTTACAGATTATTCGGGCATCTCATTGCTGAACTTTACGTATAATGTCGACTCGAGGGTTGGTTTATCAGACGTACTCTTATTTCTTCGCATTCCGCTCCTCTTTTGGTGTCACGTCGTCGTCGTCGTCGTATGTATGTTGGTGTGCTTTCATGGGCATGTACATTACCAAGTTCAGTTACAATTTTCCATCCACGAGACCCGTTTGTGTAGCTTTTTTTTCTCTTTCTTTTTCTTTCTGGCAGAGCAGTTCCGTTGGCTGTACTGTAGCGATGATGATCAACCAGTAACTGCGCCACCCTCGGAGGGCGCGGTAAGAATTTCGGCCCCGTGCGGGAAGCTGTTCCACTGTTTTACCCAAGAACCAATGCCTTTTTTGTCTGTGGGCGTATTCCACACGCTGCGATGATCCTAGACTTCCATTACAGTTGAACGTTGAGCATGAACCACATTGCCAGTGCACACGATACAAGTGTATATTATTAGAATTTGAAAAGATAGCCATGAGCACCGTTGACTGAACATGTCCACACCTTATTTTACAAAACCATTATCATGCTTCGGGGCACGCGACGTTGTGCCTGGGACACCTGGCAGCGCATCATGATGGTTTACATGCTTTTGGTGAGTCGCCCCAGACGAGAATACTGGAGCACGGGGGCTCCTGAAAAGCAGTCGGGTTTCCTGCGGGCCAGAAGGTTCGAATAACCCGGAGTTTTCCTGATCGTATCGATGAATACGTACATTCATCGCATGGCTCGCGCTCCTATCAGCGTTATCTCGGCAATGGGTGTAGTTGGTCGACCTCAAGGCAGCCACGTCACGATCCGGGAAAGGGTCTATGCCCATTCACAAGTTCGAGTTTTCTACACGCCAGCCATGGTTACGGCCTGGGGCTTGGTTTGGCCACCCAAGATATGGCGCCAGTAATAATAAGTCACCGGCACAGTTTATCTTTATGCCCGTGCCCAATCATATCTGGCGAACAAAGATGTGTTGAGAAAGAACAGATTGATCAGGTGGCGAAGACCGAATACATAAACAAGCCTGTGGCGAGTGTCAACTTCGTTTTGTCAAGTGGGCCTAGGCACCTATTAGCTCCTTCGGAGATTTGTCGATATTGCACAAGGGTTACTGAGGTAACGGTGGGCCCAGGTATCCGAGACCGACGAGGGTGGCGCTGCCTGTGCTGGTAGTAAGACTGTGCAATGATGCGCTGCTTAATGGACTGCCGCAGTGCTTTGCCCCATCGCGACGAGGGACCTAATAATTTATTTGTCCTTATGTGGCTGACCCTCAGCCCAGATTTGGGAACTACTTAAAGGCCTTGTCAAACCTAGCGTCAAGTGCAAATCCCTTGTCTCCCCATCACCACTCCACCGGCGTCGTTGCCTCTCACTCGCGTACATCGTTTGTCGCAGTCTTTGCAGCTCGCCGTTCTGCCTTTTACTTTCTGACCACATACTTCGTTGATACATCATGTGTGGCATTTTTGGCTACTGCAACTTCTTGAAGGAGAAGGCAAGTCTCACATCTATTTTCCACCTCATGTAGACGCTGGTCTGTGCGACATCCGGCGCATACATGCCCCAATTCACTGCTCGTCCCCCATGAATGGTTTTACGTCCTCGACAGCGCACTAACGCCCACCCTTACAGGACCGCAAAGAGATTCTACAAATCCTTTGTAACGGCCTTGCCCGTCAAGAGTACCGTGGATATGACTCCGCGGGTATAGGTATCGACGGCGACAAACCAGGACAGATCGTCTACTTCAAGGAAGTGGGCAAAGTGGCTGGTCTGCGCAAGCGGATTGCTGAGTCAGCCATCGACACCACCAAAACTTTTGTTTCCCAGGTCTCCATTGCCCACACCCGCTGGGCCACTCACGGTCCTCCCTCCACCATCAACTGCCATCCAATTCGCTCTGGCCCCAGCGACGAGTTCATCGTTGTTCACAACGGTATCGTCACCAACGCTGCTGCCCTTCGGCAATTCCTTCAGAACCATGGCTACAGATTCGAATCCGAAACGGACACTGAGGCCGTCGCCATTCTCACGAAATACTTTTACGACTCTCGGACGGAAGAGATGACGTTCACGTCCCTCGTCAAGACTGTTTTGAAGAAGCTCGAGGGGTCCTTTGCCTTCGTCTTCAAATCTTCTTACTTCCCCGGCGAGATTGTGACAGCGCGACGTGGCTCTCCTCTACTCATCGGTGTGAAGACTGACAAGAAACTCAAGGTGGACTTTGTCGACGTCGAAATCTCCGCCCCAGAAGGTGATGGCAAGCCCGTGGATGGCTGTAAGTGCATCTGTTGTAGAATATGAAACCTTCCTCACTAGTTTATACGCAGTCACTACGCTCCCCAGCTCTCGACTTGCTCCCCCTCAGGCCCCCAAGATCTCCCGGAGGCAGTCGCGCAACTTCATGTCCGAAGACGGTATGCCACAGCCAATCGAGTTCTTCATAGCGTCAGACGCTGCTGCAATCATTGAGCACACCAAACGCGTTCTTTATCTCGAGGATGATGACATCGCACACATTGCTTTAGGCGAATTACATATCCACCGCCTCCGTCGGAATGAGAGTGGCCCAGCGGAAACTCCTGCCACGCGTATCATTGAGACCCTGGAAATGGAGATCGCCGCGATTATGAAGGGCAAGTTCGACCACTTCATGCAGAAGGAAATTTACGAGCAACCCGAATCGGTCGTGAACACCATGCGTGGACGTGTCAGCTTCGATGAGTACCGCATCACCCTTGGTGGTTTGCGCTCGTACCTCCCTATTATTCGTCGCGGGCGTCGCATCGTCTTTTGCGCTTGTGGTACCAGCTACCACTCGGCTCTGGCAACTCGGGCGATGTTTGAGGAGTTGACCGAGATACCCGTTAGCGTTGAACTCGCTTCAGATTTCTTGGACCGCAAGACCCCCATCTTCCGTGACGATGTTTGCGTCTTTGTCAGTCAGAGCGGCGAGACTGCAGACACCATTTTGGCAATGAGGTACTGCTTGGAGCGTGGCGCCCTTTGTGTTGGCATTGTCAACACTGTAGGCTCTACGATTTCTCGTGAGACCCATTGCGGTATCCACATCAACGCTGGCCCTGAAGTTGGTGTCGCCTCAACCAAGGTATGGGTCGCAATTGCTTGTCATCTAGGTAGCCTTTTTGACCTTTACTAGGCATACACGTCGCAATACGTTGCCCTCGTGCTGATGGCACTTCAACTCTCCGAAGATCGCATTTCTTTCACGGAGCGGCGCAATGCTATCCTAGATGGTCTTCGAGCTCTCCCCGCCCAAATCAAGCAGGTCCTTGACAGCGATAGTAGCCTCCGAGAGCTCGCCAATACCCTTCTCGCTAACCAACGTAGTTTGTTGCTCATGGGCAGAGGATACCAGTAAGTTTTACTTAGTGAACTGCTGTGGTTATGGGATTTTAACGGACACTCCTAGGCACGCTACCTGCCTTGAGGGTGCCCTCAAGATCAAGGAAATTTCATACATGCATTCTGAGGGTATTCTTGCTGGCGAGTTGAAGCATGGTCCTCTTGCTTTGATCGATGAAAACATGCCTGTGATCATCGTGATGACCCAAGATTCCCTTTACCCTAAAGTGCAGTCTGCCTTCTCCCAGATCACCGCACGCAAAGCGCAGCCGATTGTGATCTGCAACGAGGGTGATGATGGGATCAAGAACGGTGTCGAGACGATCCGTGTGCCCAAGACCGTCGACGTTCTGCAAGGCCTTCTCAACATCATTCCGCTCCAGTTGTTGAGTTACCACCTGGCGGTCAGGAACGGTTTCGACGTCGACTTCCCCAGGAACTTGTAGGTTCTGCTTATTGCTTGTGAATAATTACTAATCACGATAACAGGGCCAAGTCTGTCACCACGGAGTGAGAGCTTCGTCAGGATCACTACGAGTAGTTTTCTGCTTGTACATCAAAGATTTTGGACAATCTTCCGCACCTTTCTTGTACGATGTTATCCCATGGACGTTTGGTAGTCGATGATGGACGCTTTGGCACTCATGGACGGTTTATCAGTTACAGCACACTCTTTCGTAGTCGAGCACTGGGCAGCTTTCTCCCGCTTGTTGATGTAATTACATTAGTCCTCAATCGATCCAGTCTCAACATCACAGATCATTTGTATCGACTGGTTGCAGTGGGGATTTTCGATACTGCCGTTTTCCTGTCATGGTGACAATGATTTGCATGATGGCTTCCCCTTCAAAGTAGGGCCATGGCTTTTTAGTGCCGAGACTAACTAGACATGAATGTCTTTGCCAGAGGCATTCATGTCTAGTTAACCTTGGCACTTACAGAGTTTAGCCTCCAGCATCTGTTAGGAGGAGGTTTAAAGAGAGTCGGGTTTCTGACGCAGATGTGTTCAGCGAAAAGCTCTCATCCCAACAAACATGGCTTGCGTGAACTCCAAGTCCAGGGAAAGACCGTGAACGCCAAAGACGAACCTAGGAGTCCCATTGACACGGCCATCGACTCGAAGAGACTTTGCGTCCTAAAGGTCCAGGGGTGTCAGTCGGTGTCGCCGAGTGTGTACCACTGGCTCATCGGTGGGACGCAATGGGATCGATCTTGCCCCTCAGAAGTACTTTGGGGTTTAAGGACTGATCGCCGGCGTTCCTTGCACAAGTCCGTCGGCGGAAAGCCTTGGGTTATGGATAAAGACGAAGGGAAACGAGAGAATATCCTATACGACATGTAGAAGGATGTCATGGGCCAGCAAGGATGAAGATACTAGACAAAATAAAGATATTTGAAAATGGGTACCTTTCCGTAGGCTGAAATATTATTAAGCAACTGGGTTGCTCTAAAGGGAGTCTAAATTTGGATTGACCCATTGTGCATGATTTTACCTTGATACTCTTCATCCTCTACTCAAGCTTCTTCATCAACTACATGAAGAAGACTGTTAAGATATGCAAGGCATTGGATATCACAGAGCCATTGAGCAAAAAAATCTAAATATTTTATAAACATTATTATTATTTTTGAGTTCAGTCAATTTTAGAACTCCGTACTGGTTGCCTTTCCGTGGGCTATCATAATTCCACAGGAATATTCTTTCTCTTCTGTCTTTCAACAAAACTCGTTCTTTGTCGTCTCCTTTCCTCGCTCAAGTTCTCAATGGCGCCAGTCACGTCCGACAGAAACAAGAAACCGTACTCGGTATGTTGACATTGGTGGAGTAAATGCTATTGTCTCAATTGTCGTTAGCGGCCACGTCGCTCTGACGGATTTTGGCTGCATGAGCCTGTTTCTTCAACGAAGCAGAGAAATGCAACGGACTCACCAAGCCTTGCTGCTCCGAATACAAAACTCATCGTATCCAACCTCCATTATGAGATAACACCGAAAGATTTGGTGGTGCGGGTCCCTCTGCAGGTTGAAATCCGTTGACCCTGTTGACTGTTGCTTCCAGTCCATCTTTGGCCAAGTAGGCACGCTCGTGCGCGAGCCACACATCAGGGTACGGTGATTCTGAATTCGAATGCACACTGTCACGTCGCTCCTCCTTCCATCTGGTCACCGCTCGCGTGGGCGATTGTGCTATATACCGTGGATGTCGGGGTTTTCGATGACTGCTTTCGCTCTTGGTTCATAGTGGGAATGAGCATGAACTAAACTTGAGACATCACCTTTTCCTTTTAAAGTACGACCGCAGTGGGCGTTCGGCGGGTGTTGCCATCATTTCGTATGAAAATGCCGAGGACGCATCTCGCGCGAAGAAACAATTTGAAGGCAAACTCGCTAAAGGTCTGTACAACTCCTCAGATTACGTCGCTCTTTATGTATCTGTTCAATTTGTTGTTAACATCGACTTTACAGGGCAACCAATGGAGATCGCCATTGATACGGCGCCTCCTAAAAGACCACGATCCGCAAGTCTACCACTTCTTAACAGACTGGAGCGACGGTCTCTTGCTGACCGTCTGGGGAACGGAGAGCAGGCAACCGAAAGGACGGAACTGTGAGCACACCCCCCGTACTGTGATTGCCAAACCTTATTCAACTGCATCTAGGGGTCCGATTCGAAGGCGTCCGACACGACCGTTAAGAGGGGGACCACGGGGTGGCCGTTCCACGCGAGCGAAGCCGAAGACTGCAGAGGAGTTGGATCGGGAACTGGATGTCTTCATGGGAGAAGACGTTGAGGAAACGACGAATGCAGAGTCCAAGGCGGAAGAACTTGCGCAAGCTCAGGATGTTGAGATGGCTTGAGTGTATGTCTTTCATATTTTGTAGCGAATCTATTGTAGTTTGGTTCATGAACTGCTTTGTTACATAGGGCAAATTTGTTGTTGCTCGTATGTCCACATGTCCAAAGTTAAAGAGGAGAAGTTTTGAAACCGGAATACCTGAGCTGACTGAGTCTCAACTCCTTCGGCATAACTGGTTGTAGTTGGGATCAGCTTTCTCCGATGAAGATGCACCGACGTACTAACACTTCTCGGGGAAATATATAGTACAGACACATGCATTAGTCCTTTCCTCTCTTCTCTTCGAATATGCTATGCTTGAATTCGCGGGTTTTATACAAAGCTGCATCTCGTACTGTATTACAAGTCCACTCACAACTCAAATGTGACTTGCCGAGTGTTAGTGTCCACCCGGCCTTCAAGTAGCCGTGCGGTATGCTTGGCTCTCCCTTTCACCTGCGTTGCCAATACCCCTCCGCTCGCTTCTTTCCAGAAACTTTTACACGGCCTCGTCTGCATTCGACTAAAGCACCTGCAAGCTCAACAGGCAGCCGTTGGACCCGACACTTGAAAACCACATGTGTTCAGCAGAACACCAGGCAAGCAAACCTTGATGGCGATAACTCTACATGCAGTGGTTCCAGTTCATGGGAACACGGCTCGGGGACGTGTGTTCCAAAGCCATTCACAATCCTCTTTTGTGGACGAGATGCTTTCTCGTGCATGGTCTTCAAACATTTGCACGAGGCAAAGGGTGAGTACTGCCTGGACAGCAGAAGTGAGAATCTGGAGAGCCTGCGGGTGAGCTAATATGGCCACGTACGAGCAGATGTCTGGCAAGGCTTACACATAGCTACCAACCCCGATGTAAGGTGCGGCCGGAATGGATCACGTTTAGACATCGGTGAGTCCGCGTCGTTGGATATACAATATGGCGGCCTGAATATCGAAACTCGCATAATTTTGCCAATCTGCAGCACCGCTGAAGACACTCGGCGAGACACTCGGAGTCCCTGTGCATACCATCCCGAAGGAAAAGGCAGCATTTAAGCGTTGGCTTGTATGAGTTTTCCTCTAACAATGCAAGTTTGTGTGTAGTAACAGAAACCAATTCTCTGATAGCCCCCTCCGCCATTTTCGCCTTCGAATGCAATCTCAACTCACGATGCTGCACTTGGGGACTCATTACATGTTCTCGTAACGGCCTCGTTCGGACGCATTCTACCCTCCTCGTTCCTTCGTTTATTCCCGGAAACACAATGTCTCAATGTTCACCCAAGTTTGCTTCCAGCGTATCGTGGCCCTGCGCCCATACAGCGTGCGTTAATGGCAGGAGAATCTGAGACAGGCGTTTGTGTGATACAGATGGGTGAGGTGAGACAAAAGGTGGGGAAACTAGTCGATCAGGGAGGCACGTGGGCCATAGAAAAGATGGTAAGGTGTTCAATTCCACTAGTGCAATGACTTGAGTGAGGAACTTGGAAGCATGGGCAGGGTAATGCGGGTGGTTCAGATGTGCCAATACCCTCCCGCACTTACCTGAGCTTCCCCCATTCCTCAGAGAAGACCGTATTCTGACAGTTGAATGATACCCTCAGGCTATCTCAGCTGACGCGACTTTCACTGACATCCAAAGCGATCTGGCTGAGAGTGGAGGAAAGCTTTTGGTGCAAGTCTTTCGCGACATGCTTAGCGGAAAGGTGACTTGGGTTCGTTGCTATCCGCACTCTCGTTGCTCACCTAGTCCCATTGAAGGCACGATGTACGCCTCAAGCTCCACTTAGTACGGAAACACCCTATGCCCCCGCGATTACTGCCATGGACTCTACGGTCTCCTTTTATTTGCAAACAGCTACCACAATCGCCCGCCTCGAACGAGCCATTGGACATCAGCGTGCTCTGACGGTCCCATGTGCACTTCCGGATGGACGCTCAGTCTCAATTGCGGGACTACATGCTGTTTCGTCAGACCTCACGTTCCAAATGAGTGATATGCATCCAGGTGCAGCGCTGTATTTGCCAAAAGCCAATGCATTCCTGGTGGCTTGTATGGGTGGGGAGGTATTGAGTATCGATAGACTGCAGACACAAGATCGTGCTATGTTGACAGCCAAGGACTGGTGGAACGGAGTGAAGGGGATGGGACTCGTCAAGGATCGAGTATTCAGGTTCGGCAGCATTGTCGCCCAGGGGGGCAGATCTTCAGGGCCAAGCAAGGGCTAGTGGAGATGAAGGTAGGTTTGCAGTTGAACTCCTCATCACATGTAGCTGGATGCTTTCGATAGCAATCTTGGTCACCTTAGTTGACCCGTATCTTTGGAGCACAAAACTTGAAAACGAAAGTTCTATGCAAAATTGTAGTCTCACCTTTCCTAAAGTTCACATCTAGGTCTGGCAAGAAGATATATATGGATCAGATGCATACGAGCAACGTCGATCTTTTGATTCCTATACATAACCGAGATAATCAAGACTCTAAATCACTTGCTAAGGCATGGTGCGGCGGGCAGGCTGGAAATTAAGCGGGTGAGACCACAAAGGCAGATAGTAGCAAAAAAAATACATAGTAGACATTCCAGACATCCGAGAGTTTACCCAATGCAAGGCCTGAGGTGAGAGGTGTATACATTGAGAAGGGATAGAACAATCATTGCCTGCCAGTGCGCCAATGGACCGTTGCATTAGAGTGGGTTTTCCATAGAGCTCTTCCCTTCGACGGTTGTCCTGCTTGTATCAGATGTAAAGGATGAGGACACACACCATCGCCCATGCTTACAGGGTATACCTGATAGTAAATCCGCATATGTCTGTGCACGAGGACACGTGTGGACTCACGAGTATCGAAGGTCATCACTGCGGGGGTGTATACGTTGGCTCCCAACAAGGAACAAGGAACCACGCCTGCCGATAGCCATGAACATGGGGATTCTTTAGTTTCGGGGCCAAGGTTACCTACAACTGAACCATTTAACACCCTATTTCCGTCCACAAAATAGCTGTACTCACGGCATGCAAGGATAACACTGATACGTTTCCGAGACGATGGGGAAGACATCAAATTACCTGATATGCATGTTGTTCATCACAAGAACGAGGAGATACCCTGTAGGCATTGTCAGCGCCAGTGCCCAGGTGGCGACTCATACCATATAGTAGACCCAGCAAAGCATGCGCCTGCAACAGCCAAATCACGCCTATCCATACCCCAAACGGGAGCCAGCCAAGTTCGTCAGTGAAAAAAGGCTGTTGTATTCATATGCATGGCAGCAGAACTACTAAGTCGAGAGGAATTGCAGGACCAAACCCGGCTTCAGATAAACACGCCGAGTCCAACACGACAGACAATAAGACCAGTCAAGTTAAATGAACAAGCCTAGTGAACTGCAGTAATGGTGCGATGAAATTAGGCGCCAAATACTTTACCTGAGGGGTACTAGTAGATCCAATCGCCACGATTGTGATCTAGTAATAAGACAGGAAAAAATCTGGAGAGCACGGTAGCTGGGACTTGACATAGGATCGGGAAAGCACGAGGTATAGACGTACTGCATGACATTCTAGGTGTGGGGATGAGGCTTGCAAGGCGGCTGAGTAAGGAATGCGTAGTACTAGAGGGGAAGACAGCAGAAGGATTTACTTCAGGTGTACTGGTGCGTATCCGATTCCGGTGTCGAACCTGCACAAGTATACCTTCGGCAGAGTAACAGGACAGCTAGTAGATACGGTCCTGCGATCGTGACTGAGGGAGCCCGACCATCTCAAGACTGTGGGAACATTGTAATAGGGATGCACGCCAGATCAGTTCTTGATAGACTCTTGCAAGGATGCCGGACACTCCAACCCCAAAGGATACCCAGAATTTCTCCGCCGAACAATATTTTGCGACACAACCGAAGCCAGCTTGTCTCGAAGATGATAAGCTCATGAATGACGTCCGCGATTTCATTGCGAGGCATAAGAATAACAAAAGAGTCGTCCTTGTGACGGTAAGGCGGTCTAGATAAATACCGGTGATAATCTCACTATCCAAGTAGAGTGGGGGCACTACTGTCCCATTGGAACTCAATGTGTGAGCCTTGTACTGCCTGGTTGGTCCCATCATTTATCTTGTCTCGTGTTCAGCGTTCGATTTCTAGATAACATTAGTGCAGGTATGTTACCCCATCCACACGCTCCATAGCAAGCTCACCGCTCCCTTGTAGGAACTAGAGGTGCATCGTCCGCCGAATACTTCCTCAAACAGGGATATGCAGTCATATTCATGCACCGGCAGTTTAGTCTCCAACCCTTCAGCAGGAATTATTCCCACTCCACACATCCCTTTCTCGACTTTCTCGAGATCGAGGACCCAAATCCCCATGAACGTGACTTTCAGTCG
>JAYMGJ010000841.1:0-13562 GCA_037178675.1 Scleroderma bovista | reverse complement strand
TTTCCGACAACTGTTGTTTCAGCGCGTCTGGACACCTGGGCAGATGGTATGAGTACTGTTTGCCCTCGTCTAAAAGTGGTATCCTGTGGTTCACCTCCCGCAAGGGTGGTAACTTCGGGATCATCCCACTTAATATGTCACTATATTCTTGGAACCACTGGTTCCGTAATCGAGGTATATCCCCCTCAGTCATGGGCTTAACTGCCCTAATTCCTGCGAGTCTCCTCGCTGTAATCATAGGTTCTGCTTCGTTTACCGGGTCGATTCTTCCAATGCTCCCCCCCCCCTCCCCTGTGTACGCGCGACCGGGCACCAGCCAGGTCCGCCTGCGTAGGCAGTCAATCGCATTGAGGAGGGTTCCCCAATACACGCATGCGAGATGGTCTCGCAGATGGGGCCTCGGGGTCCTGTAACATGGGAATCTCTCCATGCCCAATGCGCAGTTTCTGTTGACCGAAGTCGACAACAGCGGCGTTCTGCCGCAGGAATGGTATGCCTAGGATGCAATCGTAGCGATCAATATTCGCAATATCGAAGTATATTTGGGCTGAAAATGCCCCGATCGATAGCTGAGCGCGCGCTCCATGGGTAATCCTCGAGTGGCTACCCACGCATCCCAACTGCAAAGTGAGCTGTTGCTCAAGGGGGAATGTAGCCACATGGGTGACTGTGGCGAACGCGGGGCTCAGGAAATTCCCCGTACTCCCAGTGTCAACCATAGTGAGGGCACGACACCCATGAATCAGTGCCTCGACAGTAACGCAGGCCCGGATGCCTACGGGAACCATCGGGCGCAAGATCGTCCCTTGCGAATTATTCGCATTCAATGCGTATCGGAACGCTCGAGCCACGGGCTCAGTGGTCATCGCGGCCATGCGCCGGTCAATCCTTGCCGGGGCCCTGTCCCCATTCCATGCTCCTGAAGAGATCACGGTCTCTCGACCATTTCCGCATACTATGACGACTGTGTCGTCCTCGTAATGTAATATGCTTGTTTCTGTCAATGCCTGGGGGCGCATGTCCCCCACAGAACTTGCTGGAGCAGGCACAGGGAACTCCATCGCTAAGCCGCGAATTCCCATGCCTGCCACCATGTGATGCAGTTCGCTCTCGAGCAGGTCGTCACGCTCTTCACCATCAGCGATCATCGCCGGGGGACTAACCACCCTTGCAATGTCGTCTACAGGCTCGGGGGGCTGTACCTCTACATTCACAGGCCTAGTTCGCTCAGGTACTGCTTCACCGACGTCAGCCAATGGTTGAGGGGACGTCGCGCGCCCCTCGTGCGCGTTGCACGTTCGTGCCCAGTCGCACTGCATCTGTGCCTGGTCACAGTCGTTCCATCCCCTATTGTACTCTTCTCGAGCGTGCTGCTCAATTTCCCTCAGTGCAACTACAACTGAAGGGTTGCCATTCCACACCGCCTCGTCGAGGTGGCGGATGTACGCTGTGCATACCGCACAATCCCCCCAGTGTATCGCACCATAACGCACCCTCCAGGTCCAACGTGAATGTACTTCCTGCGCGACAGCACTGTTGGCCTCTACTGGCCTTCACTGAGGGCTTTCCCCGACCTCCGATGGGCCCAGGGTTAATCCAGTACTGGTGTCTGAGGAATCAATCCCCTCATTATATTCCACTTGCATGGAACAACACTGGACGACGTGTTCGTCATCGGGTTCATCGAACTCCTCTATGTGGTGCATCGCCCCAAGGAATCCAATGAGTTCATCATCGTCCTCTTCTTCGTCAATAGTAGAATACGCGTCAAGGTGTTCCGCCTCTATCTCATTGTGTTCTTGCGCTTCCTGCGCGTCATCACCCGCTTTCTCCTCATTGAGATCGATGGCAGGGTGATCTTCCCCAATTCCTTCGTCCTTTGAGGTGTCAACCTCGTCCTCACGCACGTCCACTGCGTACAGTCGTGCCTGGGGGGCCTTCCCCTTATCTTTCCTTGGGTGCCAGCACTCAGATGCGAGATGTCCCTCATTCCCGCAGTTGTAGCAAGTAATTCCCTTGCGGAATGCAGCGTTGCCTGACTTCTGCGCTGTATTGGGGTTGTTTGCCCCTGCATTTGCTCCGCTATTCTGGGAACCCTGCCTCTGAGAGCGGGTCCCCTGATCCTTACCCCCCTGAGCGCTGGTGCTCCTATCTCTGTCAAGGGGCCTCCTGTACAACAGATTCCCCTTTCTCACAAATTTATACTGTTGGTGACCGCTATTGTTGGTGCTGCCGCTCTTGCTTGCATCTGAGCGATTATTGCTCGAGGATCCTTTGGAGATCGACCCTCCACTTTGAGGATTATTCCTCGTCATCAGACTCAGAGCCTTTTGCGCTCCTTCCATTCGTTTCACCTCGTCGAGGATCTCGTCCATGGAGGAATGTTCCACCGTTATCCCTCGCGCTTCTAGTACCATCTTAACAATAGACAGGGGCAGGCCCCCAATGAACTTCCTCCTGAATGAATACTCATCAGGGGGTTCAACCATGCGGTGCGCCCGCCTTTTCAAATCATTGTAGAACGCGAGCGCTCCCTTCTCGGGGGAGTAGCGCGTGCGGTCGTAATTGATGGCGGCCTGTTGGGCAGTAGCCTCGTGGATGAATCGCTTGAACAGTCCACAGATCAGGTCCTCGAAGGACCAGTAGCCAGTGCGCCTTTCCGGCGCGTCGACCTCCTGGTCATACCACTCGGCGGCCATATCTTCGAGGTACAGCCCCGTATACAGGACGCGATCTCCGTCACGCCCGTACCCAGTGATCTTGAAGGTCCTGAAGTATTTGAGGAGCTGGGTTAGCCAATCGTTGAACTTCTCCATGTCGTCCTGGCCCCCATACTTCCCCAGTTTTGGCGGGTTCATTGCCTTCACCTCAGGGCCTAGTGGCCCGTTGGGCTCGTCGCCCACTTGCTCCCTAATACGCTGGCTGTAGCGCCGCATGGCGAACCCAGTGTATTGGTCGTTGCCTGGGGTGTAACCCCTGAGGTATTGGGATTGTCTCCCTCGATTACTGTCGGCCCTTTGGCTGTCATGGATTCGGTTTTGGTTCGTTTCTGCCATGGCTGACTCATGTTCACTTGGACAATAGCTCGAATCGGAGGGAGGACCTCCAGGGGGGCCTGGTGGGCCACGAGGCGGTCCGCCTCCTCCTCTAGTTGCATTTCTCCTATTGGGAGGATCCCTCCCTAGGTTTTCGTTGTTATCGTCCCTGTTTGGGGCTCCATCGTCCCCGTCATCTTCTCCATCACCTCCTTGCGGATCATCACCGCCGTCGGGGTTGCCCCCCTTATTTCCCGGCTGTCGAGCGCACTGGTTCCTGGTCCTGCGCATCATCTCTGATGCTTGGTCACCGTAAAGGTGCCTCATGATATCCTCTTCACGTCCGGAGAGGTACGCGGGTCGCCTCCGCTCGTTGGAGGCTCGATTCTGGTTCATAATGGGTGGTGTACCCAAGTTTCCTTCCTGGTTGTTGGTTAATGCTCGCGCTCTCCGCGCATTTTCGATTTCTTGTGCTAAGTTGCGCGTGCCCCTATTACTCATTACTGGGCTCGTCGCCCGACTTCCTGAGGTCTCCCTCTTGACAATCACACTCTCTTGATCTTCGTCTCCAGGGGACTCAGATCCCCCTCCGAACTCCTCAAGAAGTTGACGCAGGCGTCGGAATTGTCGAGCATGATGCTCATTGGGTCTTACGCTGTGATTGTCGAAGAGGATATTATCCTCGTATTCCCACCACTGGTTCTCAACGTCATGCAGGTATTCCTGCATATACTGGAGAGCCTGTTCTTGGCTCGCAGGTGCTTCGGGAGTATTGTGCGTCTCCAACGCTCTTACGGCTTCATGGGCGGCTTGCCCAATAGTAGAGGACGTGTCCTCTTCCATCGGGGTATCATTCCCAAAGCTCATCACTCTCAATGTATTTCTACTCATTAGAGGGCTATCCTCAATGGGCACAGTGCCTATAACGAAGCTTCCGGGGATGCGATCCCCTCCAGTATAGTTACCACCCGCTCGGGGCGATCTTACCATAACCGGTGGTGCTTCTATGGGTGTCTGTCGGACATTAATGTCCTGATTGCGTTGATCCGTGCCTTGTCCGAGGTCCCTAGTGGGTCCTCCAGTGGTCCTTTGGTGTTGGGTATCCTCGGATCTGGGTTGATCACCCTGGATAAAATTTTCGTTGCTTTGGGGTGGGTCCCCAGGCGGTTGTTCTGCGTTGCGCATCGTGCGCGCGGTTGCTCGGGTGATGGTTCGACTCATTGAATACGTAGATGGATGTTCAAAAAAGTTTAAGGTGGTTGGTAGCTTCTCTGATCCTCACTCAACACAGAACACGACCAATGTGTATTCTTTGAGTATGTAGGATAATAAGAAGTCAGTCTTCTATTACATAACAAGAAGCAATTAAATAGGAAAGGAAGTATTACATAAGTAAACAAATATGGGTGACCCCTAAGGGCACCCTTACACAGACCCAGAAGACGATCATAACATCATTTTCGGGATTAGATCTATCCCGATAATTAGATCTAACTACATCGCCTCCGTGAGCAAAGTCGATTACGACATTATGCACCGGAGATTCGGGCACCCCTCTAAGGAAGTACTCCGACGCACGCAAAAGCATACGCAGCACTTCCCAGAGATCCACTTTCCTACTGAGGACTGTGTTTGCCCTGGATGTGCTCTTGGCAAGATGCCCAATCGAGCTTTCCCAGAGAATGAAAGACGTGCTTCCAAGCCCTTCGAGCTGGTGCACTCTGATCTCAAATCCTTCCCGGTTACGTCGTACCAGAAATTCAAATATGTTATCACCTTCTATGACGACTATACTTCTCATGCCTGGACTATGCCTCTTCGCTCCAAAGCTGCAGCGATTACAGCTGCCAAAGATTTCCTCAAAATGGTGTGCATCCAACATGATATGCATGTCATTGGATGGATGTCCGATGCCGGCGGAGAATATAAATCTGATCTATTTGATCGAGCACTCCTTGAGAAAGGAATTAAAATATATCAAAGTGCTCCAAGAACTCCCATGCAGAATGGCCGCGCCGAGCGTTTAGGGCAGACTCTCATGGATAAAGCTGAGTCTATGCGGCATCAAGCCTGCATTCCTGACTCCTGGTGGGAATTTGCGTTCGCTCACGCAACTCACCTTTACAACCGTACTCCAGTAGCTCGCCTGCAATGGCGCACCCCCCATGAAATGCTTAAGGGGGAGATGCCTAACATCGACCACCTACATGTGTTTGGCTGTGGAGCATTTGTATACCTCCCAGCAATGGCTAGAGCGAATAAGATGGCTCCCAAGTCGGAGCTAATGACTTATGTTGGTGTTGCCCCTGGCAATGAGCACAACTTCTTGTTTATGCGCTCCACCAATGCAGTGTTTACTGCTGCTCACGCCGTCTTTGACAAGCGTCACTTCCCTCGCTGCCCCAAAAACAGGCACGAACCTCTCGAGAACCCTTTCGGAAGGGCAAATCCGAAACCAGCCACTGATCGACCAGGGAATCCCCCTGATGATACTGACAGTGATGATGATGTGGAACATGACCATGGCTACCCACATCCCCAAGCGCAGGATGACGATCCAAAGCGTGAGGAACCTGAGGCTCCTGAGGAAGAGCCTAACCAAATAAATCCTCCCCGTACGCCATCTCCAGCGCCTCCACCAGCACCGAGAACGCCTTCACCGGCGAGAAATCCGCCACCCCCGGCACCACAGCGCCCTGGCCGAGCTGAACGCCGCCAGAATGTGCCGCGACCCCCTGCAGTGAATATCCCTGCCCACCCCCAACGTGAACATAGAGAGCCTTTGTGCCCCGGTAACATGTATGGTGAGCAGCAACATCCCGTTGAGCAACTCCGGGATATCGAAAGTGCCTCTCGATGGCGAGAAACAGTGGGTGAGGCCCCTAGGCCCCCACAACCGGACACACCAGACCATGTTCCTGGTGGTTTCCCCGACACCTCTGCAACGCCCAGTGAGGAAGATGTGCAAAAGATGTGCAAGGAAGGGGGAGCAAACCTAGTCCGTTATCTGATGGGCAAAGCCATCGAAACCTGCGACCCTCAATATGAGAGTGTCCGCAACTGATCCTACAAGGACATCGCTCGCTTACCCCAAGCTGAGCAGAAACTCTGGCAACTTGCTTGCCAAGAAGAGCTCGACATGCTGCGAAAGCGCAAAGTCTTTGAGCTAGTTGACCGTCCCCGAGACCGGAAGGTCATAAAGAATCAATGGGTCTTCGATGTAAAGTCGGATGGCCGCAAGAAAGCCCGCTTAGTAGCGAAGGCTTCTCCCAGGTTGAGGGATTAGATTTCGACCAGGTCTTCTCACCAGTTGTGTGCTTTGAAACAGTGCGCCTCATGCTTGCGCTTGCCGCACTTGAAAACTGGTACATTACTGGACTCGACGTCCGGAGCGCCTACTTGTATGGCAAGCTCGACGAAGAGATCTACATGGAACAACCCGAAGGGTTTGCAGTTCCTGGGCAAGAGTGCAAAGTGCTCCACCTCTGGCGTGCCCTCTATGGCCTCAAACAGGCCGGCCTAGCTTGGTGGTGCACACTCGATGAGTCTCTCAAGGAGCTCGGGTTTGAGTGCCTTAAGTCTGAAGCAGGCACCTTCTTCTACAAGAAGAAAGGCACCAACATTGTCATTGGTATTATCTACGTTGACGATGCTTTATTCTGCGGCCCTAACAAGGCTGTTGTTGATGCCATTAAAGCGCAGTTCATGCACAAATGGGAGTGCCGAGACCTTGGAGAACCTAAGGAGTTCCTCCGAATGCGAATCACTTGCAAAGGTCATGCTATCCACCTGGATCAATGCGTGTACCTACAAAAGGTCATTGAACGCTGCGGTATGCTCAATGCAAAGTCCACAAGCACCCCACTGCCGGCTGGCTACTATGCCACCAAGAATACAGAGCCTGTTGATGCAGAACTCCGCTCCCGTTTCCAGACGGTCATTGGGTCCCTTCTGTACCTTATGTTAGGCACAAGGCCCGACATTGCCTTTGCAGTCACCCATCTCTCGTGCCTAGTGTTTGAAGGTCCGGTCCTAGGACTGCTAAAGGACCGAGGACCAGACCAGGACCGGACCATTTTAGGACTGGACTGCAGTCCTGGTCCTACCCAATTCTAAAAAGTATCAGTCCTGGTCCTCTACTTTTCTGGGGTGCTTAAGGACTGGACCTGGACCGGTCTGGACCGGTCCTAGTCCCTATTTTACCTCTATTAATTGTTGTTAATGAGTGATATTTAACCTAGCCATAACTAGCCTACATACTTAATTCAGCCATAACCCACTTAACCTAGTCATCACTATACTACAAAACATAAACCTACTTAACCTACTCATAACTACACCACTTAACCTAGTCATAACTACACTACTCCTAGTTATCACCTCAGGGGTATGGGTGTGGGTTGCCGATGGATAGCACTGAATACACTTTGTTCACAGCTGTCCACAACACTTTACATAGTTGGTGCAATAGCACAAAGGCTAGTATACATTTTTAAAAGGTGCAGGGCACATCCATTAAATTATTGGCAGAGTATACCCTATTGTCAACTTGCAAACCTTTGTACACTCTCTACACTTTGTTCGCAGCTGTTCGCAGCTGTTCCCCACACTCTACATAGTTTGTACAACAGTATAAAGGCTGTTACACATGTTTACAAGGTGCAGAACACCACCATCAAATCATCAGCAGAGTATACCCTATAGTCAACCTGCAAATCTTTGTACATGCTGTACACTTTGTTCGCAGCTGTTCGCAGCTATTCCCCACACTCTACATAGTTTGTACAATAGTATAAAGGCTGTTACACATGTTTACAAGGTGCAGGACATGACCATCAAATCATCAGCAGAGTATACCCTATAGTCAGCCTGCAAATCATTGTACACGCTGTACACTTTGTTCGCAGCTGTTCGCAGCTGTTCCCCACACTCTACATAGTTGGTACAATAGTATAAAGGCTGCTACACATGTTTACAAGGTGCAGAACACAACCATCAAATCATCAGCAGAGTCCACCCCTATAGTGACCCCCCAACCTTTGTACACTTTGTTTGCAACTGTTCTCAGCTGTTCTCAGCACTCTACCTAGTTGATACAATAGTACAAAGGCTTATACAGGTGTTTACAAGGTGTAGAACATGTCCATCAAATCATCACCAAAGTTTACACCTATAGTTGAACCCCTGGGCAAACCTCTGACAGGTCAGCACCCTTACACCTGTGGGAAAGACCCACACCCTTGGGTGTATGGATGCAGGTGTCATGCAGGTTGGGGTGCAGGTTGGGCCCTAGACACACAGGGGTTGACCCATGGAATTCCCTATAGACTACATCTGCATCTGCCAATATCATGTGCACTTGGGGGTGTACCTGCAACCCAAGGGTACTTTGAACAATGCTTGCACTACCACCTGAACCCACTGGGTTGTTACCCACTTGCAACCTGGACCCATGCTGCAGGTAATGGGTATGTCCTGGGCATGGGTATGGGTCAGCCATGAGACACCCCTTGGATTCCCTGTGCTTTTGCCTAGTCCTCATCAGTCCTGGGTGGTCCTGATATCAATCTGCACCAATCCTCTGAAAGGACCGGTCCAGACTGGTCCTAGGACCGGCCCAGGACCAATGAGGACCGGTCCTAAGTGGTCCAGTCCTCAGTCCTCCCTTTTTCTGAGATTTGGAGGACTGGTCCTGGTCCTGGTCCTCCCAAAAAAGGGGTCCAGGACCGGACCGGACCGGACCTTAAAACACTACTCGTGCCATGCCGCGAACCCATCCCAGGACCACCTCTTCAATGCGCTCTATATCTGTCGCTACTTGATTGGTACACCTAATTATTCCCTAGTGTACAATGGTGGATCCGGTGCTGGCCTGATTGCATGCACAGACTCAGATTGGGGATCAGACCCTACCTCTCACCTCTCGCAAACAGGTTTTTACCTGAAGCTTGCAGATGGCTTGATCAGCTGGACTTCTCGTGCGCAGAAGACTATTGCGTACTCGTCCACTGAGGCCAAATACATGGCTTTGAGCGATTGCGCTCGCCAAGTTACCTGGATTTGGAGTCTACTCGGTGAGCTCAGCTATAAGCTGAAAGCTATCCTGATTTGCGGTGATAATCAGGGGTCCATATTCATGGCATCCAACCCTGTAACGGAGCCTCACTCCAAGCACATTGACATCCGCTACCACGGAATCCGCGAGTCAGTCGCGAAAGGTAACGTGGAACTATTCTTTATTGATGGTGCTGAGAATCCCGCCGATCTGCTCACCAAGAACTTACCCCGCGAGAAATTCGCAAAGTTCAGAGCTCAACTAGGCTTACAGTTTCCCTCTGGCAGCATCTAGCGCCTTATTCGCTGAAGTGCTCTACACGCAGCACAGTGAGGGGGAGTGTTGAAGTCACACGTGCACCCGGCGTAAACCGTCGACGAAGTGCGCACAAGACTGCGACCCATATTAGTGTAGACTTAGTAATAGTCCTCTTTAGAGTAGATGTTACATGTCACACGTCACGCATCACAGTCACGTGTCACACTATTTGTTGTATATAAACAGTGTTCATCGCTTATATAATATAACAGCTCTTGACCAGCTACTGCTACCATCTCTGGTTGTGCACTCCACCCAAACAGGTGAGTTGGAGTAGCAGTTTCTCTACGTACATAGGTATTGCTTCAACAGCTACACTCGTTTTGCAAGACTTACAACATTCAGGAGGTTAGGCGTCATGGAGAAGCAGGCTCAGTAGACCTTGAAGCAGTTGAGACAGAGAGCGTCAGCGATGCCAAAAGATTTTGTCAAAATTTGCACCGCGCGATCGCTTCAATTTTGATGAGACCACACTTTTCCCTTAGTAAGCAAGTCTTGACATTTGATTTCATAAGCTAACAACACATCAGTGCTCCTCCAGATCATGGCTTGGCAACACGCCAGATGAGCGGAAAAAAGAAAGAAAAGTTCTGTATTACTATTCGACTTGCTTGTAATGCAGATGGGAGCAAAAAGCTTGAGCCAATTTTTATTGGCAAATCTTTGAAACCTCGATGCTTCAAAAGGCAAACACCGGAGCAATCTGGTTTCTATTACTGGAGCAACAAAAAGGCATGGATGACATCATCCTTATTTGAGGAGTGTGTTGTTATCTTATCTGTCTAAAGTTGCAGTGACTAATCTGTCATTTACTTTAGATGGCTCAAGAAACTTAATCTCCGCATGAAGCGTGAATGGCGAAATATATGCCTTTATGTCGATAACTTCAGTGGGCACAAAATCACTTATCAGCCATCCAATATTTCTCTTGAATTTTTTGAGCCAAACATGACCTCATTTGTCCAGCCCTGTGATGCTGGCATAATCTGTTGTTTCAAGGCACTTTACTGCCATAATTTTTGTTCTCGGGCAATAGATCTGGATGCCACTGGGGAGTGCGACATTTACAAAATCAACTTACTCGAAGGGATGACAATGGCAAAGGCAGCCTGGGATGCTGTATCAGCCAAAACAATCCAGCATTGCTGGAATCATAGTAAAATCCAGCTGTAAGTATTGACCAACACATGCATAATTGTACAGTCACTAATGCTCTAATACATTGTAGTGACAATGAGTTGGGACCGTCATCTTTGTATCCCACTCACGCAGATCCTGTCGCCTGGGATCTCATCCATCAGTATGCCGCGGGAATGATGTCACTCCCAGACATAGAAACTGCATTATCTACGCATCTCAGAGATTGCTATGTCAACATGAACTGGGAACCAGTACTGAAGGCCATCATGGAATCAGAAGACGACGAGTCTGCACTTGATGCAGTTGCCACTCACCGCACAGCCGCACAGTCTCGCTCTGGAATCAAGATCTGTATTCCCGTGCGACAACTCGCATCAGCTGAAGCAGAACTGATGGAATCCGTCTGTTGGCTGAAGGAGCACAACCAGATTCATGGCCCACTTCCATCTGTAGACAATGTTGTCGAACCTCCAGAAGAAAGGGATCTTCCTGAGCCAGTTTTGGATGGCAGTGTTGGGGCCATTGCTGACGAAGTGCGCAGGGAGGCAGCCATTACAAATGGCAAGATTGCTGATGAAGTTGATGATGACAAAGACAGTGACGAAGCACTGCCACACGATAAGCTAATCAAGCTGTGCAAGCAGCTTGAAGCCGGTTGTATGTACTATGGGGGTGATGCCCAGTTTTCATTCAACTTATCACGTGATCTGATCAAATTCAGAGCTCTCCTACAACGGGAGGCACTCCTTACTTCCAAACAGACTACCCTTGATGCATTTTTCATTCAGTAATATATGGTACATGCTTTGTATTCTCGCAGTTAGTACTGGGTACTATCCTTGTCACATATAGTTATTACATGTCACACTAATGTCACAAATATGTGACATTCGTCTCTGCATAATTGACACAATGCATAAACTTTTGACCGGTCCCATTGATATGCATTTTGCCGTACTCAACTGTAGTGGTAATCAGTCTTATATGAAGCATAGTGGTTAATTGGCAATACTACTGGATTTTACTGTAATGCAATAAACATTGTAAGATGCACACCTAATAGGCACTGAATCAAGCTGGGTGTTTGCTGGCTTGTGCTGTGAATAGATAGTAAGCATGAGATGTCTATTGTCCAAATTTTCTCTAAGTCAAGAAACTACTCTTCATATAAGTCTAAGAAATGCTACTGATGTCTGGTTAGATGGACTAACGGTTTCGTACCCTGTGCTTACTGCGCTGTGGGTTCGAACCTTAGAGCTAGTTCGGGAGGAAAGTCCCATGATAAATCTAGGTAAAAAGACCCACAAAAAAATCCACAGGACTGTTGACATAAGCTGCAACATTCTGGCGGAGTAGTAATTACATGCGACTATATAGAACTTGTCGATTGATCACAACGAATAATTGACATCCACCATGGCCGAGCACCCTTCGGATATCGATGAAGAATTCATTGAGTGGGATACAATCGTGGACTGTGGGCAAGATGTTGACGAGGTTGAAGTGATTGACGTGGAGATCGAAGAAATCGACGACGGCCATCATATGGCTCAAATTCGTACTCGATTCAAGCTCCAATTCGAGGCCTTATACGCTGTATCCATGACTATCATCGAGGCGATCGCTCTAGCGACTCAGAGAGCTGAACCCATACCATACCATACCTCCATCCTTTCTGGTGAAGGATGGATGCTGGAACTCTTGAATGGTCACCCTGAACGGATCCGCACTGAACTTGGCGTTCATAAGCACGTCTTTAAGATGCTAGTGGACGAGCTTCAGTGCCATCAATTCAATCACTCAAAACACGTCACTCTCCAGGAGCAACTGGGTATTTTTCTATATACCGCTGTTACTGGCCTGTCGATCAGGCACGTTGGAGAGCGTTTCCAGCGATCAAACAGTACTATCTCGAAGTAAGTATTGAATTGACATGTCTCTATGTATGACTGATCACGATTAATAGATACTTCAAGGAGATGCTCATCGCATTCTCTTCGCCCGGAATTTATACGAAATATGTACAACTTCCCCGTACTGACGCTCCAGTCCACGACTCTATCCTCGACAACCCCAAGTTCCACCCATTCTTTGAAGACACAATCGGTGCAATTGATGGGACGCATATTGTGTGTGCCCCATCTGCGGAGGAAAGGGATGCATCACGAAATCGCAAAGGATTCATGTCACAGAACTGTCTTGTATGTTGCGACTTCGACATGCAATTCACATACATGCTCAGCGGCTGGGAAGGCTCGATGGCGGATGCGTCAATCTATCACGATGCACGGTTGAGCGACCTAGCTATTCCTGACGGCAAATACTACCTCGGCGACGCAGGGTTTCCCAATTGCCGCCAGCTATTGGTTCCCTACCGTGGGCAACGGTATCATTTAGCAGAGTGGGGCCGCGGACAGACCCGGTGAGTTTCTTCTAGTCTTCTTTAACTCACAATGACTCACTTCACATCAAGGCCCGTAAACGCACAGGAACTGTATAACCTCCGCCATGCACAGCTCCGCAATGTCGTCGAGCGTATTATTGGTGTACTCAAACGCCGCTTCCGAATTCTTATCCTGCCTCCAGAATATGCTATGGACGTTCAAGCTCGCATCCCAGCTGCTTTGGCTTGCATGCACAACATTATCCGTACATGGGACCCGGTAGAGCTGGAGGATATCGAGACTGGAGCAGTTCCATCGCCACAGACATCTGGAAACCTGTCTGGCTCAATCGCTGATGGCGTCCCCACTAACGCAGATCGTGAGTGGATGTCCGCAAAGCGGGACAGGATCGCCCAAGACATGTGGGCCAGCTACGTTGCAGAACGTGCTCGGAGGGGCGATCCAGTCGCATTTTAACTATTCAATACATACTCGTGCATACCAGTAGCAGACTGAGCAAAATTTGATACATACTAGTCGTGCATACCAGAATTCACACATCACTCGAATAAGCAGACATGATTACCGATGCAAGGACAATACAATGGCATGAAAGTGCTACAAGTGTGT
>JAYMGJ010000840.1:0-27239 GCA_037178675.1 Scleroderma bovista | reverse complement strand
TATTCGACGTGTCACAAGCTTGGAAGCGATCGCTACTGAGCGAGCTAGACAGTACTCGGGAAGAATCTCCTGACTACTGGGATCAATTGATCGACATCGACATCAACGATGTAGAGATTTAGACTAGGGCTCTGCAGTATAAGACTAGAGGCACCCGAACGGAACCTCGGCTTTTGTTCGAACCAAAAACCTAACCAACCTTAACTGCAACCTAACTAATCTTAAACCCTACCCCTAACCGGGTTAACTACCGAACCTAACCGAACCTAACCATACCTAACCGGTGGTGTAGGCTAGGAACCGGCGGAGTTTAAAATTCCTAAAGAGGAAGCTGGGTAGCCCCGGCTGTCACGTGATCACCGGCTATCGGTTCAATGCGGACCGGTCACGTGATCAGGCACAAGCTGTCTGCGAGTCTAGGCTCGGTCCGACTCCGGTCGGATAAATCCTCTTGAAGTTTCTCCGAACTTTCCCCGTATGGCACAAGGGGCCCGGGCAGAAGTTCTTTAACGAGTTGGCAATAGTGCGGAACTGGCCCTAGGTCCGATCCCGCCGGTAGCTCCGATTCGCTACCGTTGCCCCGGCTATGCAACCGCCTTCGCTCCGCTCCGGCGGAGGAACATCGTTCCCTTGGTGCGGAATTCCTGTCGGATCTGATCCGATCAGGTGGGCATGAGGCTCCGCCTCATGCCCTAGGCATGGCCGCTCTGCAAGCGGCGCCAAGGCCCCGGGATAGGGCTCGGATCTTACGGATCCAATGCGATGGAAGCGATCGCCTCGAGGTAACGCCTCGCGCATCGTTGTCCCCCCAAGGGGGGAACGTGTTGCACGGTAATTAACACCGGCAGTAAGGCCTTAAGGGTCTAGTCCAATCGGTTAAGTGAGTAACCGTCTTCCTATCGCGAAGGCTGTGTGTAGTGCCGCTCTGCCCCCCACAACGTGGTTCTCGGCATCGGAGACGCTTGCCAGCTTAGTAGCGATTGGTTGATTAGGGAGTCATGTGGTAACTTTGCCGTACCAACCCCGCTGTTTGAGATTCCGACTCAGCAACGGTCTACGGATAAAAGAGATAACGAGAAGGGCTGATGAGACAATAAGTCGAAAGGCACCCCGGTCTTCTGTCCCCGCACAGGAACCACCTTCCCTCTCGCACTCGTCTCTCTAGCTCCGCAAGCTGGATTTATCGCAAAAATCGCTTCGCGATTTTTGCTCCAACCTAACCTAACCTAACCCACTATGGTAGGCTGACCGACGGTGAGTCCGTCGAGCGCTCAGTCGAGGAAACTATCTTCGACGTCAAGCGTGCAGGTCTATGTGATAAACGGTGGCTCGTGAGTAGAAAGCGTACGCGCAACCTATTCGACGTGTCACAAGCTTGGAAGCGATCGCTACTGAGCGAGCTAGACAGTACTCGGGAAGAATCTCCCGACTACTGGGATCAATTGATCGACATCGACATTAGCGATGTAGAGATTTAGACTAGGGCTCTGCAGTATAAGGCTAGAGGCACCCGAACGGAACCTCGGCTTTTGTTCGAACCAAAAACCTAACCAACCTTAACTGCAACCTAACTAATCTTAAACCCTACCCCTAACCGGGTTAACTACCGAACCTAACCGAACCTAACCATACCTAACCGGTGGTGTAGGCTAGGAACCGGCGGAGTTTAAAATTCCTAAAAAGGAAGCTGGGTAGCCCCGGCTGTCACGTGATCACCGGCTATCGGTTCAATGCGGACCGGTCACGTGATCAGGCACGAGCTGTCTGCGAGTCTAGGCTCGGTCCGACTCCGGTCGGATAAATCCTTTTGAAGTTTCTCCGAACTTTCCCCGTACGGCACAAGGGGCCCGGGCAGAAGTTCTTTAACGAGTTGGCAATAGTGCGGAACTGGCCCTAGGTCCGACCCCGCCGGTAGCTCCGATTCGCTACCATTGCCCCGGCTATGCGACCGCCTTCGCTCCGCTCCGGCGGAATAACATCGTTCCCTTGGTGCGGAATTCCTGTCGGACTCCGATCCGATCAGGTGGACATGAGGCTCCGCCTCATGCCCTAGGCATGGCCGCTCTGCAAGCGGCGCCAAGGCCCCGGGATAGGGCTCGGATCTTAAGGATCCAATGCGATGGAAGCGATCACCTCGAGGTAACACCTCGCGTATCGTTGTCCCCCCAAGGGGGGAACGTGTTGCACGGTAATTAACACCGGCAGTAAGGCCTCAAGGGTCTAGTCCAATCGGTTAAGTGAGTAACCGTCTTCCTATCGCGAAGGCTGTGTGTAGTGCCGCTCTGCCCCCCACAACGTGGTTCTCGGCATCGGAGACGCTTGCCAGCTTAGTACCGATTGGTTGATTAGGGAATCATGTGGTAACTTTGCCGTACCAACCCCGCTGTTTGAGATTCCGACTCAGCAACGGTCTACGGATAAAAGAGATAACGAGAAGGGCTGATGAGACAATAAGTCGAAAGGCACCCCGGTCTTCTGTCCCCGCACAGGAACCACCTTCCCTCTCGCACTCGTCTCTCTAGCTCCGCAAGCTGGATTTATCGCAAAAATCGCTTCGCGATTTTTGCTCCCCCCTAACCCTAACCCTAAGTCGTACCCACGATCGTAACCCACAGAGATTACGCTTCCAGTCTCATCGATTGGCAGGCCGTCCAGGACTCACTACGGGCAAATAAGCTCATTGTGACGATTACCGATAAGAACCTCGGTGTAGCTATAATCACGAAGCAATGGTTCATAGAGGGCGTCGAGTCTATCTTGAACGATGCATCACAGTATGAGTCCATCTCATCTGACCGATGCCAGGATATTCTCATGGAAACCGTACGAGAAGTTCGTGCTATCGCCGAGGGGCTGGACTCCGAAGGCGCGAGCGAGCAACTTGTTAAATTTCTGGTAAACAAATGTCCGGCCGACGGGTCTGAGGGTTTGCCGAGTATTCCTCGGTTCTATGTTATCCCCAAGATACATAAGAAGCCGGTTAAACACCGACCCATAATTCCCTGTCACTCCAGCGCCCAGGCCCCTGTTGCTAAGTACGTTTCCAAAATGTTGAAGCCGCTCGTAGAGCGCTGCAAATTCGTGTTACATGGGACCAAGCACCTTGCACGAAAGTTCTCAACATTACGGCTTGACCGGTCTAAAAAGGCCTGGTTGGTGAGCGGCGATGTCGTCGCCTTCTATCCGAGTATCCCCTTGGAAGAAGCACTTGATATAGTAATGTTACTATTCAAGGCACACTATGCGAACACGCTTAATGAGCGGCAAATAGAATTATTCCGCCGGTGTTTGCTCATAGCCAATCTAAATAATGTAGTCGAATTTCAAGGACGCTACTGGCTCCAAACTCAGGGCTTAGCAATGGGCCAGGCTCCGTCGCCTGACATCGCTAATCTATGGGGTGCCTACTTTGAGGAACACCTGTTCTCCAGCGAGCGATCGCTTAAGGACTTAGGGTGGGCATTCATCGGTAGATATATCGATGACGTCCTTGGAATTGTATATGCCGATAGTGCGGAAAACGCACTTAAGGTGGCATCGATCTTACGATACGATGACCCTGGCAAAGAACGTGTTCGGCTACTGTGGGAAGTTTCGGAATATAACGTTCCATTCCTGGACATGTTGGTGTATCTCGATCCGGTTACCGGTCAGATCGGGCACCGACCCTATCAGAAGAAACTAAACCACAAGGAACGCATACCATGGGTATCTCACCACCCCAAAGATGTAAAACGGGGAACTTACATCGGTGAGATGTCACGCCTGGCCACGCTCTCGTCCTCTGTTGAAGAGTATGTCTCGGCCATTAGAAACCTTAAGGGTCTCTATATGGCGCGTGGGTATCCAGAAAAGTTGGTTTTAACTTGGACTAAGGATCACCTGGCAGAACGGTGGGAACAACGGCTCTCCGAGCCGGAACCCGCACGGCCCGTTCTGGTCCTTAAGACCGAGTTTAATCCGGCATGGTACGCGTTCAATGTCGATGAACTAGGCAAGACTATCACATCCCAATGGATGACGTACTTAAACGGCATCTATGACCACATGTGGCGTACGGAAGACGCCGCTGAAAGGTCCCGACATGAGTTCCGGCCCGGTATTCCCTTAGGAAGGTCTATCGGGTTCACACCGGAAGCTCGGACGTTCGTTATAGACGAGTATCCCGTTTCCGTTGCTAAGCAACAGCCTCCTGCTCCCCCTCGGGGTGACTGGCAGGGAGCCGGCGGGTCCTCCGGATCCAATGGTACCGCTGATGGGCCCTCCTCTTCAGGGGAGTGTGCTAGTCTCGGCCAAGTTCAGGCTAGCGCGCGGTGGCGGAACGTGGTGCCGTCTGAGCGGCCTTGCGACTGGGTTGTTACCCATTATGGTAGGCTGACCAACGGTGAGTCCGCCGGACGCTCGGTCGAGGAAACCATCTTCGACGTTAAACGTGCTGGATTATGTGATAAAAGGTGGCTCGTGAGTAGAAAGCGTACGCGCAACCTATTCGACGTGTCACAAGCTTGGAAGCGATCGCTTCTTGCTGAGCTAGACAGTACTCGGGACGAATCTCCCGATTACTGGGACCAATTGGTCGACATCGATATCGATGATATGATGGTCTAATTTGGGCAATCCGGTTATAGGCTAGAAGCATCCGTACAGGATTCTCGGCTTTTGTTCGAACCAAAAACCTAACCAAACCTTAACCGCGAACCTAACTAGTACCTAAATTGTACCCAATCGGGTTAAACACCGAACCTAACCGAACCTAACCATACCTAACCGGTGGTGTAGGCTAGGAACCGGCGGAGTTTAAAATTCCTAGAAGGGAGGCTGGGTAGTCCCGGCCGTCACGTGATCACCGGCTATCGGTTCAATGCGGACCGGTCACGTGACCAGACACTAGCTGTCTGCGAGCCTAGGCTCGGTCCAACTCCGGTCAGACAAATCCCTCCGAAGTTTCTCCGAACTTTCCCCGTAAGGCACATGGGGCCCGGGCAGAAGTTCTTTAACGAGTTGGGAATAGTGCGGAGCAGGCCCAAGGTCCGATCCCGCCGGTAACTCCGATTCGTTACCATTCCCCCGGCTATGTGATCACTTCTCTCCGCTCCGACGGAGTAACATTGTTATCTTGGTGCGGAACCCCGGTCGGACTTCGGTCCGGTCCGGTGGACATGAGGCCTCCGGCCTCATGCCCTAGGCATGTCCGCTCTGCAAGCGGAGCCAAGACCCCGGGATAGGGCTCAGAACGAAACGTTTTGATGCAATGGAAGCACCGCAACGAGGTAACGCCTCTAGCGTTGACGTACCCCCAAGGGGTTACGATGTCACACGGTGATTAAATCCCCGATGTTATGGGATCCAATCAAATTGGACCGGGTAAGTAGTTTACCTATCCCTGACCCGTGACGGCTGTGTGTAGTGCCGCTCTGCCTCCTCCGACGGAGTTCTTGGCATCGGAGACGCTTGCCAGCTTGGTAGCGATTGGGCGATTAGGGTGGGCTATGCGAAACGTGTTCGTTTCAACCCCGTCGTTTGAGTTTCAGACTCAGCTTCGGATCATATATATAAGAGATAACGAAAGGGCTGACGAGGCAACAACGCCGAAAGGTCACCGGTCTTCTGTCCCCGCACAGGAACCACCTTCCCTTTCGCCTTCGTCTCTCAGTCAGTAAGCTGGCTAATCGCAAAATCGCTTCGCGATTTTGCTCCCACCTAACCCTAACCCTAACCTAACCCTAAGATCTCCACTATGTCCTGCTCTTAGGACAGCCTCTCCCAGAGTTCCTGTGCACTGCCTGGCACATATCTTCCCAGCCTGCTCCCTCAGTCCCCCTCATTCTTTGTCAGCGTGTTCTCCTCATCAGTCCTGCATCAAGGACGTACTTTGGTCATCTTAGGTCTATTGTCAAGCTTGAAAAGTCTTCTCTGGTCGTCTCTGTGTCCCCTGAGCCCTCATCCTATGGTCTCTTCCTCCCAGATACTTGCCATGTCCATCTTCCTCTGTTGTTCGTCTCGCTTCCCTGGATGCATCAAATTCAATACTCCATCTGCTTCCCTACTTTCAGACAGCATCCCCCAGCACCATGACAGTTATACCCCCACTTTAGAGTGCTATTAGGAAGAAGAATCCTCTCTTGTTCTTTCCCAGAAGAGAGCTCATCAAGAGAGCCCATGGTTGCACTTCAGTGCCACTAGAACACATGCACTATACCTTAGTGTATGCTGACCCCCAAAAGACCTCTGGACCCCTGATACCCTTCTTGTGGCTATTCTATCTCAGATCAATCCCCCTATTTATCTCAGATCTTCCTCATTGTTGTCCCATCAAATTCCTGATGGTACATAGCCTCCCATCAAACTTCTTGGGCTGTGCATCAATGACTCCTTCTGCTGTGCAGTGACTCATCCCTTGCTTACTGATGCTCTCTTGTCATCAGTATTACTCTATCCCTTTCACATTTTTGATATATTACTCAGCTGATGACTCACTCCCTTACCAATCAACCTTGTCATGCAGCTTACTCATTCCTGCTTATCCCTTGCTTACTGATCGCTTACAAAGCCCTTACAAAGCTCTTACCAATCCTTGACAAATTCTGCTTACTCCCTTCTTTTTTTGTACTTTAATGCTGTGCCCCCCCATGTATTTAAACCCCTGGGCTCAGCCCAGTGATCATAGACCCAATTGCACAAAATTATCCCTCTCTCAGACTCTCTCAATCAGTATCCCTCCAGTCCTTGAGTCCTTGTAGGCTTCAGTGAAGGTCTAAAGGCTCAATATTGTCAAGTTTATCCAAGTTATCCAAGATCTATTTTTCTTACTAGGCTCAAGTGGAGTCTAGGCTTCATTCTAGTTAATCTTCCTTGCCTCTGGACATCTGAGGCATCCCTGTCTCCTTGCTGCACTCCCCTCTCTGTGTAGCACCCCCGATTTCAACCCAACTCCTATCTGGATTCTGCACAGGCAAACCACTACTCTTTCTTTGTCTATTGGTGTTGTGTTTTGGTTGTTGTTTTGACCTAAACCCACACTTTGACTCACAGTGCGCTTGGCAACTACTTCCAGTGTGAAGCGCAAAAGTTGCCACACCAGGTTGCAGGTCAACATCATCTAAAGAATGATTGCAATCTCCCGTTCTCCCACCTCGCCGTATGGCACATAGTCCATCTCCAGCAGACACCATTTCATCCGGGCAGTGATCTTAATCTGGCACAAATGGTTGCTGCTGCACCACCATCTACTAGCTGGCATCATGGGCAATATGATGCAGTCTTAGTAAATGTTGATTCCAGCAAAGAGTGGCCTCAATCAGAGCTGAAGGGTAAGTTGATACTTCACTTGTCCCCCTCAGTTGACTCATTTGACTCATTCCCATCCCCCAGGTCATTGTATTAGGGACCTGCGGCTTATCTTTCGCCCTGTGCCGCCTCACGGTCAAAGGCCTCATTTGCATGACATATTCTTGGTGTATGTTCAACGATTCAACATTGTACCTCAAGGTCCCAGTGAATTTGACCCAGTTACTTCAATGCATGTCCTTCACAGAGCCAAAAGAGCAAATGGCAAATATTTTGGCAATATCATACCTCTCAGTCAACTTTGTGCTCCAGTTAACCTGGTTCCATGTTTTAGAAAGACTGCAAACAAACATTTATCATCAACAAATAGCATTGCTTTGTCAGAGGAATTTTGGCTGAACAAGTATTGGGAGAAGGGCCTTTTTTATACACTTACTTCTGTTGGCGCCCATACTTAGTAGCTGATTAATCATTTCTTACTTTGCATTCATTGTGCGCGCGCATGCTCTGACTACGCATCTTACTCAGTCCCACTCATGAACAAGGAGTGGCAAACAGAAATCCTGCAAAAGCTCAGCTCAACAGCTGTGCCTCCAAAGGGACGTACTGTTCTCAATATGAACGAAATTCTTGATCATGAGATGAAGGGACTGATCCTTGATGAGGAGAAGCTGATGATTTCAAGTGGCTTCATCTGCCTCACACATCACATATTCCCCCATGCCCTCGACTCCCTCACACCTGAACACTTGAACAACTCTTATCACAAGTTGAAGCTCACTTCAGCAACACAGAAGTACCTAGGGAAAACTCCACCCACAGGTCGGCTTGCAAGAAGGCTATTGCACCTAAACCTGCTTCACACACTCAGTCCTGGTCAGCAAAGAAAAAATCCAATCATACCTCGGATATACTATATGATGCAAAACACAAGCTATGGTGGTGGGTCAATGTCATACCTAGACGGGTCAACAAGGACATCAATAAATTCATGGAAGAGTACTTCACACTTGTGAATGACCTAGAAGGTGTCCTGGCTGGTATCCACCAGGAGACAGTGCAAGCGACTTGCATGGACGTTGAATCCTCAGGGATGAGTAATGAAGAGCCATCCTTTCTTCGCAAAGGAGCAGCATATGATGGGGATTCATCCAGGGATCAGGCATTGCAAGCATTTCTCAATGTTTCATGACAAAACATTGTAAAAAAAATAGAAGCAAGAGATACTCTTTTATTTACAATTTTGTTTAACAAAAAAGACCAATATCATATGGCATTATTTCTGTCATTTTTTGTGTCAAGACATGATTTGAGATTATTTCTTATGTTAGGACTATAAAAAATTTAACCTTTTTCTTCTGCCTGTTCTTTGCAAAACAAATACAGACAACACAATGTAACTGTTCTCATAGCAAACATTTTGGCATGTTTTATTAGAAATAAGATACCATATTATTCTTTAAAACATGTTGAAAGACAACAACAAATTTTTCTTCAAGAAACATGGTTGTTCCTGGATGCTGATTGGCTGGCTAGAGTGTTATGATCAAAAATATATAGCATGTTTTCTAATCATTTATTTCTATAGAACAGAATATCTTTTAATTCAATTTTTCACTTCAGAAAATTGAAAATGCTTGCTGTGAAAAAAGTTACATTGTCTTTTCCTTATTTACTTTGCAAGGGACAGGCAGTATGACACTGCATCTGTAACAAAAACAAACACAAATATATAGTGATGCGCGACCTTTTTCAGTGACCGTCCGTGACTTTTTTGTGACCCTGCACGACTTTTGGGCAACATTGCACGATTAGGACCCTGTGTATAGTCATAGGTAGTCACTAAGTAGTAAACTACGAGTCAGTTGGTACAAGATCACACCAAGAGACTAAGTAGATGTCAAATAAATATAATTGCTTTGAAGCATACAAATGGCACTAAGTAATAAGACAGTGGTTGCAGTCATCATCGTTGGTGGTGGCCTGAGCATTGGAGATGCTGGTCGTCAGATTGGTGGCATGAGGTGGTTGTGATCGTTGTTGTTGTTGTTGATGCTGCTGCTGGGGGTTGTGGTCATTGGCATCCTCGATGTTGGTGCTGGGCCGCTGAGGTAGTGGGGTGTGAGTGAGAGTGCATACAATTATTAATCAGTAATCCAGACTGCCATGTCAGCATCCCATCACGTGGTCCCATTAGTAATACTACCAATGCACCTACTGCAGCCCACTACACCTGCTACCACCATCAACACAATAACAACAACAACCACCAGCACCCTGATGGACGACAATGATGAACGCCCACACCAACAGACAACAACCCCCACCACCCGTGCAACAAGCACCCCGCATTGAACAGAGGCCCACCAACGGACACTGCCACCACCAATATGACGACGACAACCACCACCACTATGAACGCGTATGACAGCGACTACCCATCTTATTACTTAGTACTGTTTGTACCCCTTGAGGCAATCATATATACTTGACATCTACCTAGTTTCTTAGTGTGATCTTGTACCAATTGACTCATAGTTTACTACTTAGTGACTACCTATGACTATACACAGGGTCCTAATCGTGCAATGTCGCCCAAAAGTCATGCAGGGTCACAAAAAAGTCGCGGACAGTCACCAAAAAAGTCACGCATCACTATATATTTGTGTTTGTTTTTGTTACAGATGCAGCATCATAAGGCAGAAGAAAAAGGTTAAATCTTTTATATACCCAACATAAGAAATGATCTCAAATCAAAAATGACAGAAATGATGCTGTATGATTTTGGTCTTTTTTGTTAAACAATATTGTAAATAAAAGAGTATCTCTTTCTTCTATTTTTTAAAAATGTTTTGTCATGAAACATTGAGAAATGCTTGCAGTGAGGACTATTTCTGTGGGAATAGAAAGCAGAAGGATAAGCCACTCGTTGAAAATCAGTTTTCAGCTTTCTTGAACATGCTTTCAGCGGCAGTATTGCAGCACCTCAATGAACACGACCGTGCTGCCGGGGCTAACGTCAGGGCTGTTGCAGCTCACTGTTGGTGGCATGGAGACTTTTCAGTAAAGAAGTTGGACTCTGTAGACAATGAGCCCCATTGGTCCCGAAAACTGGACTTAACCCTCCTTGAAGGCTCTCAGGACAGTGGTGACCCCATCACTTGGAAAAGTCCTAGTGCCATCAGTGAATTTACTCACAGCAAACTTGCTGTAAATACAACCCTCATCAGGACTCTCAACACAAAAGCATACATTCTGTTATCATCCCAGCTGTGGTGTCGCTGTGTGCTTGCCCTCTCATTTGCCAATTTTCAGATGAGGATCCATTTTTATGATTGCTCGGGGGTACAAATCTCATCCCCTCTCAATTTTCATTGTAACTTTCAGGTTGTAGTGGATATTATACACATGTTCGCTCATGCTGACTGAGCGCTTCTAGGATATGATCCAACAGTTGACATATATCCCACTCCTTCCATTCCCAAACAAGTCAGACCTCTTTTCAACTTCATCGGCACAATCCAGGGACCAGACTCCAAATTTTACAGTGTTTTTGAATTACTTTTGTCCAGCAGCGGCTTCATAGGGCATGGTACCATATGTTATCATGTTTGCCCAGACGTTGCAGGACCTAGTAAAGCGAACAAAGGCTTTCTGGATGACTACAACTACGTATCCAAAGTACAAGAAGGCTATTGAGGAGCTTGTACATATTGCCAAATGTCCGAACATTGGTTACTAACTATTCACAGCTCTTTGATGCCACCTCTGAACTCATCAAGAAGTCTACATTTGCACATGGCAGTAAAGACGAGGAGGTGCGGACACTTTTTTTTTCTCTCAATTTATTTCTTCCTTCCTTCCCCCTTGAAGGACCACATGGACAATTTCGGCCACCCTGCTATCTGTGAGCTGCTCCACATCTTTTTATAAGGCTGCAACAATTGGATTGGAAATCTTCATCCAGAAGAATTTGTGCACTGTGTTCCAAATGAGACCCTATCCCTTGCTGCCACTGTGGTAAGTCCTAAATACAATCACATAGTATGCTGACCATGTTTTATGTGTCTGTTCTCTAGATCCAATGCATTCTCGACAGTTACAAGATATATGGCAAGCCAAAGTTTCCTACTTTCACTCAATCAGGTTATCACCCCAAATGGAACAAGTTTCTTGAGCTGATTGAGCAGTTGGAGAAGGATCATGTTCATGGTCCCAAGTATGATCATATGTGCTGTGAGATCACATGTTCCAGAATGTGAGTATTGACTATTGATGATATTTCTGGCTTTCACCATTTTCATACCAGTGTGGGTGGCAGTGGTGGTGACGACACGTTGGATGCGGGTATTGGAAGTGGAGATGAATTTGGCATCATCTTGGATTAGATATGACTACCATGATTGCTTGTTTAGTTCCTATCTCATAATGAATTCTGTTTAAAAGTTTCAAGATTTATTACACCCTGCTAAGAGTGATATCTTGATAGATGTATAAGACTCATAGTGATGCTATAGCAGTGCTAGATTTTCACAGTATTGCCATAGAGCTGACCAGCATGGCTCTCCAACTCTGTCATAGTTTTGTACAATGTTGTCTATTCTATTTCTACTATGGGATAGCCTGTAGATACTATGATAGCCTAAAGATGCTGGGACAGACTATGGATACTGTGACAGTCCTATAAAAGTACTCCATAGGTGGACCCTCACTATAAATGCTATAACACTGTCCAGTGCTGGACAGCTCCACCAGGTTTTGCTGATGCTCCCATCCATCCCAAAACTGAACTCCGACTTGTCAGCCACTACATAATATATATGCTTGTCCAAAAAAAAAAAAAATGAACTCCTGGTCCATAGCAACGTGGAACGGCCTTGGATGTCGTGCTGCAGCACTGTCGCAATATCAATCGTGGATCAGAGAGACGGGGAGTTGAAGCTCCGCTTGGACATGGTGGCTTATGTCACAAAGCCCCATGATTTTTCCGGTGGGTTTTTCACCAAGATTTCTCCCATGACTCTGCTACCAAACTGGCTCTTTTAGGGTTAGGCATGAGGTCGAAGGTTTTGTTTGTCCGTGTAAAATATTAATTCTGCTGGCTTTTCCACCTTGTGCAGCAGTGTCCATCCAGGATGGACACCAATTGGGGGCATGAGGTCGACAGTTTTGCATGTCCATGTAAAATATTAATTCTGCCCGCTTTTTCACCTTGTGCAGCAGTGTCCGTCCAGGATGGACACCAATTGGGGGCATGAGGTCGACAGTTTTGCATGTCCATGTAAAATATTAATTCTGCCCGCTTTTTCACCTTGTGCAGCAGTGTCCGTCCAGGATGGACACCAATTGGGGGCATGAGGTCGACAGTTTTGCATGTCCATGTAAAATATTAATTCTGCCCGCTTTTTCACCTTGTGCAGCAGTGTCCGTCCAGGATGGACACCAATTGGGGGCATGAGGTCGACAGTTTTGCATGTCCATGTAAAATATTAATTCTGCCAGCTTTTTCACCTTGTGCAGCAGTGTCCGTCCAGGATGGACACCAATTGGGAGCAGATGTGATGTCCTATTAGGTGCCTAATAAACAGCTTCCTAATCCATATTTGGCAAATTTTCATCCTACACCCATCTAAGCCATATCAAGCTTAATTTCAATCGGCAATCAAACTCACGTATGTGATGTGACATACCTGGTAGGGCATTCATATATGATTATCTGAGGCGATTTCACTAAATTAGATTTCATATCTTAATGTCCGTGATCCACCGCCTCAATTCCAATGGAAGTCTTCGCGAAGTCACTTTGTTCACACACACTCCATAATATACCTGCCCACCATTCCTGATATTCGCTACCTAAAATCTTTACGTTGGTGAGATGCCTGTTGCTCTACCTATAAGAACAGCTGTACCCTCATGGCCCATGGTAACTCCCCAGATTCCCCCTGCCCACTTAAACACCCCATCAACTAACTAACTGCAGCCAATATGGCCCAGCGTCTCTACCCTGATGATCGGCAATTCTACCCTGATCAGAGAACCTTTGAGCAATTCGTCGCGGAGGCCCATCAATTATATATGGACATGACTGACCCCGAACCCATTGATGATGCTGAATTAAAGTTCTTGAAGTTTGTGCTAGCAGGCCGCAGAGGCTTGGATTTGGACGATCAAACCGATGTCGCGCTTAACACCCTCCAAGGTTTGACCCCCTTGGGCCACATCAACCTCACCCGTGACTATGATTCCTTGATTGGCATTACCTATGACCTCCCATACTCTGTGGCTGTCAGTGTCTGGCCTGTCGCACCCTTCAGAGAGGTCCTCAGTGCAAACAATCACATCACAGCTCCAGTTTACACTGAAAGGGTGGCTAACTAAAAATCTCCCGATTAACACTCATGTGCTCACAGAATTCTCAATTTCCATAGGGCGAGGAAGTCTATGTCCCCATGCATACCATTCCCAACATGGCTTTTGGAAAAGTAACCAGCCGTCATGTTGTCAGGGTGTTCTTTCCCCGAATGTATGGTAAATACCAGGACACTGCCATTCCGCCCACCGATCTCAAAGCCATCTACAACCGTGCTCTTCGTCCCATTATGGTTGACCTCATGCCCAACTATGCCACCCATTGGCCTGTCAATTATGATGCTGCCATGGCTCTTTATCGTGATGTCCGCGGCCGGATTCATCCAGGTTCTTTCGATGTCCCCTCACACCTCCTTCCCCAGTTGGCACGCAATTATCTTGAACGCATTGCCAACATTCACCCATACCTTCGTGATGCATATTTTGGACATGAGCTACGTGGCTGGAAGGCTGCCACAGCACACGACGCAGACGATGAAGAAGATAGACATTTGGGACTTGAAGACCTCACCCGTGTCCTTGACGTGGCTGAGCTCGACCCTCAGGTCTGGCATGTTGATGTCGCTTTGGAGTTTGGAGTGCCTGAACACATCATTACCTGGCGCGCAGATGCCCATGCCACGATCATCCAGTGGATACTTCCTACTTTACAGAACGTCGATAGGATCAAGAACTCTAAACGGTTCTATCACGACAAGGTCATGCATCTACAGGATGTTGCAGGTTTTCGCTGGACCCCGTCATCCCTACAGGGCCAGGGTGTCAAGTATATCCAAGCCTATACTACTGAGAAAGCTGTGTCTGCCCAACTGCACAAGGGACTGTTCTCCCCACACCAACCTCAGGAGCTACTCACCAAGAAACGTCACGAAAAGGTGTTGGCAGATCTTGACAGCCAAAGTGCCATCCTCCAATCCTGCACTGGTGGCCCTTTTGAAGAACCACAGAGTGGATGTGCCCGATTGGAAATCCGTGTCCCGCTTGCCAGAGCTGAGGATGTGCTTCTCAATGCCCTTGACATTGTAGATGTAACTCTTGTCCAGATCCCTGCCAAGGATTGGTGGTATGCAGACTAATCACTTTACACCCGTTTCCAATATCTCACTACCAGTTGAATAGGTACTTTAAATGGTATCGCCTGGGGGCGGTCTACAGAGTCCTGGACAACTTGCTCCAGGCACCTATCCGTGATCGCACCTCGGACTCCTCTCTGGCCTTGGGTGCCGTCATGATCTGGATCCTTAATGGAGCCTACCGTGCCCCTTGGGCCAATTTCCGCGCCCTAGCTCAACAAGCCAGCCAGGAGCTCCTGGATGACCCGGAAGGTGATGCTGAGGATGATCCTGACGCCCCCACTCATCCTCTCATGTATGATGCTGGCGTCTATTTTATTTGTGACGTTGCACGTGACGAGCGCACCGGAAGCTTCCGCATCGCTTTTGGAAAACACTTCTCCGAGGAGGCCATCTGTCGTGTGTACAAAATGGGCACGCTGGCCGACATCCGCAGTGTTATGGGTGTCATGCAAATGGAATCCGGCCGTCGCAACGTCAATCCAACTCGCACCCAGAATCGGTCTGCACGGGCCACCACATCCCTTGACATTGTAAGAGCCCCCGATCGCGAGCTCCCTGCCATTGGGCATCAGCTGGATGGCATGAGGATCCCCCCCCAGAAGCGCCTGCGAGGGCCAGATGTGGACTACTTCCACCGGCACGGCGGCGGAAACAGAGATCCTGCCAATGTAGCGCCTCCAAACATGGAAAATGTGTTGGGCACTGAGGTCCGCAAAATCCTAGAGCAACTGTTTTACGATATCCTTGCAGAATCTCCCAATCGCAGGAGTGCCAATCAGGGAGCATGGACCAACATTCCTGTCGCGCTCCGCGAAGCCCATGGCGTCGAGGCTCTGTATACGGCACTCCAATTTCCGTTCACCCATTGCCAATACATCCTTTGCGATGACACGCGCTGGTTCGGACAATTCGACAGGTTTTTTCCTACCACAAGCGTCAACGCTCCCCGCCAGAATTTCAAAAAGGCCAAGTATTTGGAAAAATACATTAGCCTCCTCGCACAACTTACGCCGCAAAACCAGAATCGTGTGCGCCTCACGCTCAAGATCAAATTCGACAGCCTGGCATGGATTCCGCATGCCGGTTCAGATCGTATGTGGGAGACGAAGAAAACCAACGGAGGTCATTGGAAGCATCTCCCCATCAATGAGGAACGGCAAGGTCCGCACATTGCGATCAATCCAAACGTTAGACAGCGCAACTTGTGGCCCCCCGTCCTGCGTCCTGCCCCAGCCATTGAAGAACTCAGGGAGGAGGAGGAAGAATCCTCGGAGGAAGAGGTGTAGATTACTTTCGGATGGCCAAAGCTAGCCAAGGATGGACTGCGCGGTTTGTATATACAAGCATACGAGCACTGGATGACACAGGGATGAGCGATCCCGGTCAGCAGTGGGAATCATCAAGGAAAGGATTGCACATCACCCTACTTGACTTGAAAGCTTGACTGCCCAAAGCCAAGCCAAGCCAAGCTCCGGAGAGCCGTGTACATCCAGACAATCGAAACCATGAGTGTCATCATCTATACATTAATGTATGACACCACACCTTGCCATCACAGTATGTCCTTCGACAGACCCACTCACACACGTAAACATCACCTATGTCCATCCAGGATGGACACCTTGACAGACGGTGCGATGTAAATCTGACCGCACGCTACCCCTTGCTGAATCAATGTCCATCCAGGATGGACACGGCAGGAGAGAGGGCCTGCGCACCAACCCCTTGCAGCATGCGTGGTCATTGATGCTGCACATGCTGTTACTAATGACCATGCAGGTCCATCCTGGTCGGACATTCCAGCGGGAAAGCGTTCCCGATACCTACAAATCCGCCCTGCTACTCATATGTCCATTGTAGATGGACATCTTAAATGTGCACGGCACCCTATGCAGTGTCAATATTCAATCCTAAACCTGCTGCACAGATGTCCATCCTAGACGGACATCTTGACCTAGGTTTGGTCAACATCCTAAATTACAATTTTTGCAAAACAATGTAGCATACCGTAACCAAGTGGTTGACATCGACGTAAATGAAATGGAGTTGTGAACGGGTCGCATACCATACCATAGCACTCGGGTGTGACATGGTATTGCGCTCAGTTTCACCCGTTGGAAAGACCTACTATCTATGTGTCCACCAGCACAGGGAGCACCATCGGGAGGTCGGAAGCCTCGCAGCCAGTATTCCCCGTGTCCACGGAGGTTCTGCATGCACCAAACTTGACTCATGTCACAAAGTGTTACCAAGGGAGGAGTTGTCCGTCCTGGATGGACACCCATGCCCTCACATGGGTTCCCTGCAACTGGCGAAACCACCATGTCCATCCAGGATGGACATCCCTGTGCTGGACTGAGTTTCCTCTGTTCTGTCCAGGAAAGTTGGATGGGATGTGTCCATCCTAGATGGACACCCATCCGCCCGAAGGTATCCTCTGCTGTCCCCTGTCGTCCGGGCAACCCGCGATGCATGCTCGTCCGTGCGCTCAACTTGGTGTCTGCCGGGGGAGCGGTGTTGCAGGGAATGTGTCCATCCTGGATGGACGCCTGTCTCCCGCACAGTGGCTCTCTTTTGTTGCCCGGGCTCGTTTTCACCGTGTCCAGCCAGGACGGACATAAATGCCCTCAAGTTTCATGTCTGCGTAAGGTTTCATGCCCCTCGCACTGTGTCCGTCCAGGACAGACGGGTGATCCCATCCTCCTCTGTGCTGAGTTCATGGTGCGATCCCGCCATGTCGGTCCTGCACGCATCAACTGTGGCTAGCCTGCGATGTCATGTCATGTCATGTCATGTCACGATCCATCATGACGGTGTTTCGTTCTAGCATGGACGGATCCGCCTCTCCCTCCATCCATATAGCGCTGATATCCCGACCAAGGTTGGACGGACATTCCGGTCGCGTTACGTCGAAATCTCCCTTCGGATGGTTTCCGGGTGTGGAACCCTAGTGCCCGATCGGGCAATACACGCCGTAGGGTTAGGGTCGAAATTCGCCCTAGGGAGCCAGCGAACGGCTCATAACCGGGAAGTTGGTTCACCTGACGATCGGGTCGCGATCGGCTGAGTGTAGTGCCGCTCTGCCCCCACTACGTGGTTCTCGCATCGGAGACGCTTGCCAGTCTAGTAGCACCGAACCAACGGTAACCAATGGGATAAGTCACTCTTATCAACGCTTGAGATTCGGACTCCGCTCTAAATCCCTGTCCGTGCAATATATAAAGAGACGAAAAGAGGCTGATGAGACTTCAAGTCGAAAGAGCCAGCCTTCGGTGTTTACACTAAAGGCCCCTTCCTCCATCGTCTTTGCTCATCACCCAAGCAACCTGGCTACCCGTTGGCACTACCCTGTGTGGTGTACTTCCCCCCTAACCCTAAGACAATAAGTCGAAAGGCACCCCGGTCTTCTGTCCCCGCACAGGAACCACCTTCCCTCTCGCACTCGTCTCTCTAGCTCCGCAAGCTGGATTTATCGCAAAAATCGCTTCGCGATTTTTGCTCCCCCCTAACCCTAATTTGTCCCCTTATGGTTAGTTGGTGGAGACATCGTCGCATATTACCCTAATATCGACGTAAAGCGGGCAGTTCAAACGGTTACCCGCTTAACCAACATCGCAGTATGCGACCGGTTCCTGCCGGCAAATCACGTCATCCGACGTCTGCCCAGGGACCATTGGTCACATATTCTTACCGCCGCTGTGTCTAACCTCGTCGTTGAACACAACGGTCTCCCTTATCTCCAAACAAAAGGTATTGCAATGGGCGTTGCATGTTCTCCGGACATCGCGAACATTTACGCAATCGAAGCGGATCAGGAAATAACATCCCACCCCGCTGTATTATTTTACCGACGTTACATCGATGACATTTTTGCCGTCATCCAAGCGCCCACGGCCGCCGAGGCCCTGGACATTGCCAAGCAAAACTGGCACTTGGAAGGATGTTCCGTTGACTGGGCTACGCCGGGAAGGTCCTTAGTCTTCCTGGACATGTTCGTTTATCTCGACGAACATAATAAGGTTCAATGGAGACCTTACCGTAAACCCGGTAACCACCTTGAGAGAGTTCCTTGGGATTCCTCACACCCGTATGACGTTAAACGAGGAACGTTCATCGGAGAATTATCCCGATTGGCGGTGTTGTCTAGTAAGCGGAACACTTACATGACTGCAGCTAAGAATCTCGCTGCCCTCTACCTCAGTAGAGGATACCCCGATCGCGTCGTCCGAAAGTGGTTGTCCGACCACATTCACACTCGTTGGGAAAACCGGTTTGCCATTAAAGCCGACAACGACGAGAAGGACATTATTGTCCTTAAGACCCACTTTAACGACGCTTGGAGCGATTTTTCCATATCGGAACTTCTTCGCCACATTAGTAAGCCTCTCAAAGCTGTAAGCGACAGCTGGGAGAAGGGAGATTTCGTCATTAATAATGATGAAGAGCACCCCTTACGACGATGGCAGTTTCGGCTGCCGTTCTTCCCCGAAAGTACACAGTTCCCGAAGGATGCTTTTCCGCTCCTTGATAGGGCGACCGTCCAGAAGGACCTGTGGCACGAGTACGAGGGAGACATCGTCTATGGACCGGTCACCTACCTTGACCTCCATACACTACTTGTGGACAATTCGAAATGGGTCGTATCCCGTAAGCGCACTAAGCGCCTCGGCGACCTTGCTCTTCTTTGGAAGAAGTCCGTCTTAGACACGTATCGGGAAGTGGAACCCGGCCCCTCTACGTACGATATCGTAAGGGGAATCGACGCCGCACACCGGCACGAACGTGATATGGATCGCTTAGCCATGGATGAAGCGGAATTACTAATGTCCCGCGCTGGATTCACGGTAGCTGACTGTATCTGCGGACCACCCTGGTCTGTCGGAGTACTTCAGCAACCGCCCCCTCCGTTAGTACAGGACTGGCTTAAACGATTTAATGCCACCTGGGAGGATCCAGAACCGATTAGGCAACGCCGTCGCACAGCCCGAGATTGATCCGGTAGCTGAGATCCTGTGTATCCACAGGACGCGTCAGCGCTCGTGTTTATCCGAATAAACATTGCCGCATTATCGGCTTTACCACTGCCTTGGGTATTCCTGAGAGGAAAAACCCAATTTAGGTCATGAGCTTTATTTCCCATTGGTGCCCTGTTGTTTCAACGACACACCAGTGAGTCATGACCCGAAACAGCGGTGCCGATCGTGCTCGGTTACATCAAATATACCCCGATAAGGGGTTGTTATTCACACACTTGCCCTAAGTGTGTCAACATGGCACAACACACCCTACTATTATATAAGGGTGATGTAGAGAGCCACTGAAGAGTCAACCACCGACGAAAGCCCACCCCAGTGTCTACCACTTGAGGTGTCTTTGGCCACTCTACGTGATTTGACTCGCTGAGTATAAACCCTACTACCCGCTGCACTTGGCATGACATTACTCACATACTAGTATCATGCCAACCCAACAATAATAATAGTGAGAGTCCATTCATTACTATCATGGACTTGGAAACTTAATCACCTATCACCAATAATTTTATCATGTTAAACAAAAGGTAAATGCTTCCCCAACCTTAGATGGCATCCAGCTCATTATTTCTGTTTCCAATGCTTTCTTTTCAAATTTGTTTTCCACCACAAAGCATTTCAGTGCCCTGCCCAAAAGTCAAGTTTCATCATAATATGATATATCAATGCTACTCTCCTACCTTTTAACTGAATATTCAATGTTCACAACCATATTGGCTCTCTGGGTTGAAACCACCAGCTTTTGCAGTTCCACCTCATCAAGAGCCTCTGTTGTACATCTTAGGAGTGAACTACAATCTGCATCCTCTTGGTTCATACCTACATTGGTATGTCCACATTAGTACCACCATAACACAAATTCAATTCATAACTCACTGGCCATTGACAAATAGGCCTTTGGAGGATACTTGCAGCCATTCAACTTGCTTTCAATTTTTTCCCTTAGCTTGCTTAACATCTCTGCTGCAAACTCTCCAACCCTTGGCTTTGCTTCTCTCATTGTTAAACCTCTTTCTCTCATGAGTTGGTTGAGAGCAGGAAACTTTAAAGTGTCAGCTTTGGTCAACACAGCAATTACAGGCACTCCCCAACAATCATATCAGAATCATAATGATACCACTCCGAATGAGGTAACTTACCATTTCCTGTATTGCATTCATTGAAAAACTTTTCTTCTGCAGCCAATATTGGCCTCTCATAATCAGCCAATGAGATGCAAAACCTAGGTCATCATCGAGTTTATATGATCTATCCCTTAACTGTAGTTGCGATCCTACCAGATGGCATGGATACACTTTTCCAGCTTCAATGCATGTGCTCGATCAGCGACAAAGTCCTTCATCAGGTTCAGCTCCTTGACAGAGCCAGTCTCGAATCCTCGTGAGTCATGAAATATAAAACCTGGGTTGCTCCGAAAAATTAATTCATCTTCAATGTTATGATACCCCCTCTGAATAGAGTTAGTCTAGTTCATGTCACCGAACAAGCTCTAGAAGGCTAACTCACCTCCAACGAACCCTGCACGATCGCAGGATCAATCTGCGAAATGCCATGCATCAGGGACTCGAAGGGACATATGATATGGCAGGATGGGGTACTTGACCTTTTCGCCTTTGGAATTGAAGATTTCCGGGAGCTCTGTTGTGTTGCAAACACGCTGCAAGAGCGTCGTTTTACCTGCATTTGACCTGCCGAGGACGAGGATTCTGAAGTGACCGATGCGATCGAAGTGACCTTTGACTTCCGCAGGATCCATCCTCATGCCTGCCGCCATATCATTGAACAACCATGGTGACTAGACCCAACTACTCACTCGGCACTTCGTCGGAACCTGAAGCATGCTGCGCAGTGTTCCTGAATGGCAGAGCCGACAAAAACTTGTTCAAGCGTCCAGGGGCCATTTATCGCAGAGATTGGTTTGGTGTGAAATGAGAAAGTTGTGTGACGAGTCGAACGGAAAGTGGTGGTCAAAGGACAAGTGAGTCGCAGGGCGGGCGTAATTGATATCGGGGCGCTTATCGCTCATTCCACGAGGTGTTCAGCGAAATCAGCAAGTCGACGCGCATCCATTGTATGATACTCAACCATTCTGGTCCTGGTGACGCACAAGTGAGTTCTCTCTTCCAGGCTCATCTAGTCGGGAACGGTTTCTGGAAAGATCCTCTTGGTTTGTTTGCCATCGTCCTGGCTCCATAGCGTCCGAGTGTATTCTGACAGTTTACCACAGAGGTCGCCTTTGGTTCGAAAATTGCTTGGAAGAACATGGGTTATTAGGGTGGCGGGTTACTCCACTCTCATCCAGACCTTTCCCGCTGGTTCCAGTCAACAACAAGTGTCGTGCTACCATTATAATAACACTGGCTTGTGCTACCGCCCTCGGACAATCCCAAGTATAATCCCAACGACGAACCAAGTTCCTCAAGAACGGCGACGTGATTCGTCTTCAACCTCCTCCAATAGTACGCGAAACCTCCACTCCCACGTTATCCCTGCGTCCATTACCAAGCTCAACTACGAAGTATCTTGCTACGGAAACTTGACCATCGGAGATATCCACGATCACTGGGTTGTTGAGGTCGTGGACGATGTACGGCAGGGCAAGGGAGAGAAAGTAAACAGGATCCCAGGCATCAGGTCCTTGGATGCTATCTCTCAGCTGCCAATGCCGTTTTGCCGCAGTGGGGTTTCAAGCAAATAGAGGTTAGCCGTATCAAGGATAACGATCCTTCCGACTCTCATACATATTGGAACGTGGAGAGCCACTGGAACGATCGACGTACTTGCAATAAACTCGCCCATTACTTGTTTTCTTGTGCACTGGCACGCATGGAGTTCCCCCTGCTGACGTCAAATACTAGTCCCCGTTCTTGCGCGACTCTATGTGGCTATGATGACCTCGAACAATGCGCTCGTTCCTGATCCAGACAAGTATGACATTGTGTTCAACGATGGACTGGCCTTGGCTGAGATTAAGCATGTGCATGTGCAGCTGGGGTGATCAGCAGCAAAAATATTACCTCCTCGGTACGCCGATCGCTTGGTGGGGTGGTACTTACACTCAGCCTGTTCGCGTTTGCCGCGCTGCTCGGCATTTACCTTCTTCGCCAACAGCTACACCGATATGGATTCCAATACGTAGCTCTTTCGTGATTTTGGTCTGCATCGCCTACTTAGCGAGCTAGATGGCTGGGCACATTTTCTATATATTGGGAAGATTGCTTTCTACGGGTGGTGCAGCTATCGTGAAGGTGTCCTACTATATAGCACTAAATACTATGGACCTCTCCAAGTGGAATTTCCCGTATCTGCGTTATAAGGTCTGCCGCGGAGGCAAACAATGGTAAGCCCAGTAGAATTTCTCCGCACAATAGAATTGTTGTTAGTTAGAGGTATCAACTTAGATGGTGAGTTGTGTAGGTCGCTTACCTCGTACTTTCACTTGGACAGCAAATATATGAAGAATTTAGGATGGTGGTTATCCTAAAGCAGCAAATGTGGTGTACCAATCCTGAGGGACGGCCAGACAGGCAAAGCTGGGCAGGACAAGACAGACTGTCGAATTTGTGAGCGAGCCGCTCAAAACAGACATGACAGTCCTGAAGGAATTGATCTTGCCGAACGCAGTTTGATAGGAAAATGCGCGTACCAACGGTCGCTGTACCAGGGCACCCGACCCATCATGTATGTCTCACCCAATGCACTGTCTGGTTTCCAAGCGACAAACCCATCATTGACAAATGCGATCGTGCTCTGGCATGCTGATGTACCTGATGTAGAGGGCTCGTTATTGACTGTGGAATGGGAGAGGTGAATGAGAATCGGAAGGTTCCTGACGTGGTTCAAACGAATCGGTGTGTATATGTAGTGTATTGATACTGGTTCACTACGTACCATGTATGTATCCGCGAAGGATAGAGAGGACGGGTGATACACTGCCCGACGGTGTACGTCTTATAATCTTCCCCCATTTCGCATCCATGGTACTATGCACTGGCGTGTATCTCTGTGGAGGTGCACCGGGATTCAGTGAACTGGATTTACCTTTCCTGTATTGGAGTATCAACAAAAATGGCCCTTCAGCGCCAGCATTAGAAAACAAAGAGACAATATGCGCTGCGAGATACATTCGGCACCAAGTTGCGGAATAGAAGGCGCAGAAGTTGGGGCTGAGTCTGGTGCAGGAAACGAGCACTTGATACTCCCACTAAGTTAGGTGGGCCAACTTCTAGGGAGGCCAATTTCTTCGGTAGTTAGTATTTGCCCATCAGTGAGACAAAACTCACATCTACATAATCATATACGCCCTAAGTTAATTTCACTCACACCAATCATACACTTTCTATTCCAATCTTTTGCTTCTTCACTGCGCTCCCTGCTGCTTCCTCTTCTTCCTTTCGACCAGTATTTACCAGTCCCGGTCCGGATGCATTCCCAGGAGCAGTATAACACCCTAAGGACTCAGACCACACATATTCGTGCGACAATATCTTCGTCAGGGTCTGGAATCCAGCTACAGACGCGAAGGGGACGTTTGTGCGCGGGTCCAGGTATCGCGCTGCAAGGCCCGTAATCGGACATGTCCGTAGGGGACGTGCTGAGCACACAGACAACTCGTGAGTATTCATTTTATACTTGAAATATGCAAGAGATGATACGTACAGAGTGGGCGGTATTTGCCCGTGTATACGCGTAATTCCTCCCATGAAACGTGGTCTCCAAACATGGCATACATAGTGTCTTTCCAAAGTGGCTTCTTGGCTGTCTGACTCTGGCCGACTTCATGCACGATGTAGTTTCTACAGACATCTACTGTGGTGTATTCCGGTGGCGGTGGTGGTATCGATGCTGGAGGCTGCATCGACACCGGAGGTTGAATGATACCGGGGATGGCTGACAGAGTCGCCGGTGGTGGGGTAAATAAAGTAGGCATCGAGGTCGGGGCTGTGGCGGTCGGTGGCTGTAATTGTGGTGGCGCTGGTTGGAGGACACTGGCGCCATTTGAAGACTGTCCGTTCCCTGCAAGAGTGTGCGTAGGAAGAGGAATATAACCAGCAAACGGCACGCCTGCAACAGTAACACCGACACTAGTTTGAACTCCCCCAGGTATCCTACCCGCCGTATGCACAAAGGTATACTGTGGCGTATACACTCCATGGGCTGGAGCAACGGCTGCAGGCTGTACAAGAACGGGAACTTTCACATGTTCCTTCTTGCTAATCCAACGCAGCACAGGTCCCGTGATCGACTGACGCACCACACGAGCGCGGGCGCGCTTCTCCTCTTCTAGGTGTAGATAATTACGATGTTCGAGGATATTGCCTTCTTCTGTATCAAGTGCACGCGCGATAAGTTCGTCTTGAGTAGGCATCCGCATAACGATTTTGGGTTTCTTCGGTAGAGCTGCCTATGTGGCCGTCACCTCGAGGCTGGACCCACTGCGCCAGCACGAGACATACATACCTTTTTTACTTCCGCATCCTTCATGCGGGTGAAAGTGGCCGTAGTATTCATCATCGTATGCCGTCTTTTACTCTGCCGCTTTCCGGTTACAGTAGTACCTCCCGCATTGATCGTCTCCTCGATGACTTCCCCTGTCTCCGCGTTTACTGCAATCCCGAGTGAGACCCGCCGCTTCGTCTTTTGGACGCGAGGCTTCACAATGGATAACTCTGCCTCTGGATTGAACGTCACGCGTTGTCGTGCGTGAGCGATTGCTGTTGCCTTCTCTACCCTAGCTCGGGCAGCCTTTGATCTCCGTTAAGTAGTATAATATCGTTGTGAAAAGATCTGCACACACCCTACGAACTCGTCTCTCTTCTTCTTGTAACGCCTGATCTCCGACCTCAGCTTCTTCATGCATAGCCTCCTCATCCGTACTCGCAAAATCGGACTCGAAGACATCTTCTTCGTCTGTACGTTGTATCCAACCATTAGTGAATCTCGCTTCACGAGGCGGGATCAAAGTACACTACACACCCTTGTTATTCACAAAATCAATATCATCTTCCAGTTCTTGAGTCTCCTCGAGCCCTAGTTCGGCCAGTGCGAGCTCCATCCTTGTGGAATATTAATATCAGTTGATTATGGCAGTCTGAAAAGAGTGTCTCACCTATTTCCAGCCGTACTCCTCTTTGGCCTGCGCGAAACAAGCGTATCATCCTCCGCCATAGCTGAACAACTGGAATACCAGCAATAATTAGAACAGTGCTGTGTAGAAGTCAGTTCCAAGAAAGGAAGGCAAAGGCTTTAGAATTCAACACGCCCAAACAGCCACCGTCACTCGGGAAAATTAGTAGTTGTCTTATTTCTTGCCGTACACAAAGAAATGGCGAAAGGACCTCTACCACCATCGAACTTGTACAAAGTCGTACAACACCTGAACACGGGTCCAAGGCTCACGCTCAACGGTCTTCGCAGAATCAGCCTCAACTTGGCCGTGAGGAATGGTCACGCTGGAGCAAGGTGAACCAATTGGCTGTCCGGCTCTGTTGAGTCACTTTGACCGTTTGCTATAGACACTTTGTGAAAGAACAACTTCCTCGAATACGCTGGGCAAACCCCTTACTGGACATACACATCATAAATACGCCCAAGGAAGGCGAGGATGAATTGCCAGCGCAGTCAGAGTTATTAGTCGAGTATGGCAAGTTTCATATAACTATCAATCTTGTGTACACGATATACTTATGGCAATACTGTGCTGTTTCAGAGAATGGCGCCTCGAGGACAATCGATTTGTCTAAAAAGTGGTCGACCACGATAGTCAAGGAACTCATGGACCTCGCGGGCGGCGATCCATGGAAAGCATACAAATCAGCTGCTCTGGCTTCAGGACACCCGCTTTTACCAGGGGAAGAAAAGGAACGCTCGACTGCTGTTGCCAAAGGTTATAAGAACCCCCTTCCGCGAAAGGAGCAGTCGCAGCCACAAGATTTGGAGGCCAAGGTCGCGGAGATGCTCAGTGCTCCAGATCGAGCGAAGACCGGTGCTGCTGCCATCCTTCCGTAATACATTGTACTGTAGCTACACTTATACTATCATTGGCCCGGAATTGCAAAGTCATAACTCTGTCAAGGATGAATGGTGAGTGAAAATCGTCGCTGGAAAAATTGGCGATTTTTTTAATGCGATTTCATTCGAGCCCTGAGGGATTTGTCTAACAGTCAGTCGGCAGGCATGATAAACTCAAAGTCGAGTGCAGTCCAAGTGTGCATGATTTTTTTTATTTAAAAATAGACTTACCAATCTACCATGTAACAAGGTCCTCGATATGTTGTGGTGTGTTACAGGCCATTTTGCAACTCCGGGCAAACGATAGTACCGCACGCACTCATAACCAACGTTGGAACCGACACAGAGGAGTAAAATATTATTGTGAAGACTGCAAAGCCACGGCCCAGGCAAGTCCTAGGGAGCCAGCCAAGTAGCGACCAGTACGACTACACCAATTCCAAACACAATAGCGGCGAAT
>JAYMGJ010000839.1:0-26577 GCA_037178675.1 Scleroderma bovista | reverse complement strand
TAAGCATAGAAATCCCGCCCCAGACTATGTTGTAGGCCAACAAGTTTGGCTTTCCACGGACAACCTTCGGATGTTAAATTGTGCTTCTAAGAAGCTTACGGAAAAGTGGATCGGTCCCTATGAGGTCAGTCGTATAACTCCGAATGCGGTTGAGCTTAAGCTCCCGAAAACTCTTCGGATTCACCCAGTTGTGAATGTTTCGCAAGTAAAACCTTATTTAGGTCCTCTTCCCAGACAGCCTGTGTCTCGGCCCGGTCTGGTACACGTTTCTGAAGAACGCGATGAAGAATACGAAGTAGATTACATCGTGGCTTCTCGTATTTATAAAAGGCAACTCCAGTATCTGGTACACTGGAAAGGATACGAAGAACATGAGAGAACATGGGAACCCTCGTCAAATTTAAAGAATTCTCCTCTGGAAGTCGAACACTTTTACCGAGAAAACCCCTCTGCTCCTCGGAAACTTTGTATGGCCCAAGCAGACTTTAACTCGTTATTTAGCCATATCCCCAAAAACCTTACAGTTTGCGATGCTCAGTTCTGCAGTCTGGAATCCTGCACCTGAGGGGGGAGTAGTGTTACGGACCAACTTTTTATCTTATCTAATCTGTGATTAGATAGCATTTATCTTATCTTAGTGTACAGCCTCTATCTTATCTACCTAGCCTAGACCTGTGCCTCGTGCTGTACACACTGCCACCCTTGACATCATTACGCATAGCCTTAGCTCCACAGTGATGTCATTACGCATAGCCTTTACCTGCACATAGCCACGTGGATAGCCTCGCGTAGCCCTCATGTATAATAGTATATATACAGTGCAATCCAGCACCCAGAGGCTCCCCATTCGAGCTCATCTTGGGTCTTTGCTCTAGATACTTGCATCCTATCCTCTTAGAGTCTTAGTGTGTGGTCGGGTCCTTGGTGTTTTGCCTAGGGTTGTCTCACCTTATGCCTATGTACCAGACTCTGTCAGCCCATCCATCACTCTCGGCCAGTTATCTATTGGCCAATCCACATTAGAGGGAAACACCTATGTCAGCCTACCATGTCAATGGGGCTAGATATTATGGGCCCTGCTTTGATTTACATTCCAGTGGTATTTTGGCTCACCCGTATTCCAGGTCACAAATGATTCATAGCCCACCCTTGACTCATGGGATGATGCAATTTTTACATGGGCTCACCCATATTCCATTGGACAGATCAAATCTTAGCCCATCCGTGCTACTCGGTATGATGAAATATGGCTCACCTATACCCTAGTGACTGTTCTACTTGGGCTGACCCATATCCCACGGAACCAGGTAATAATAGCCCATCCATATCACATGAGAACATCATAATGTAAGCTCACTCATGCTACACGACCTTAATGTATATGGTAGTGGTTGCAACTGGGACCGTGGTTGATGACCAACCCGTAGTGGGTACTCATTCCACTGGGTAGTCAACCTGTGCTGTGTAGTCAACAGCGGTGGCTAGCCAATCCTGGGTAGGTAGCTAACCCACCATATGTGTGAATCCGTGGTATCACCTACAGTGAGCAAAGCCACAATGGGTGGTCACCCCTCAGTAGATAGTTGTTTGTAGTGTAATCGCAGTTACTATTCAACCCGCGGTTGAGAGTCACTCTACAGGGTAGTCAACCCCTGATATGTATTCAACAGCAGTGGGTAGATAACCTGCGTTGGGTAACTACCCCACGGCATTTATTGAACCCACAATGGGTACTCTGCTATGTACTCTACATGTGCTGTACTGTCAACAGCAATAGCCAGCTACTCTGTATCGAACCCGCGGTTTCATTTGGAGTGGGTAGCCAACCCAGAATGGTTGGTCACCCCTCAGTAGAGAGTCACTCTGCTTGGTAGTTAACCCCTGCTGTGTAGTAAACAGTGGGTGGATAACCTGCAGTATGTATTGAATCCACAGTGTAACCTGTAGCAGGTGGCGAACCTGTGGTGAGTACTCTGCTGTGTAGTTGACCTGTACTGTACAGTTGCTAGCTAATCCGTGGTGGGAAAGTAACCTGTGGTAAGTATTGAACCCGCCGTTTCTGCAGTGGGAGTGAACCCACAATGGGCGGTCACCCCTGGGTTGGTAGTGCAACCGCGGTGTAGTCAACCTGCGGTGGAGAGTTACTCCACCGGGTAGTCAACCCCCGCTGTGTAGTCAACTGCTGGCCAACCTAACCCGCGCGGGTAGTTAACCGATGGTTAGTAGTGGGCCTGTAGTGGGCACGTGGTTTGTAGTAATCCCGCGGTGTGTGATGCCTGTGTATAGTCAGCTATAGTAGTCCATCAATGGTAAGTAGTCAACCCGCGGTAGTCAACCCCAGTAGTTCACCCGCGGTAATGAAGCCAGTTCTGCTGGTAGGTTGATTAGATTAGTTCCTACTGTATGCAGTAGTATCTATTTTTGCTAGCCCACCCCATACCTTTGCATTCCAGTAAATATGGGCTCATCCATTAATGTGCACCCAGTAAGATTGCAGCCCACCAACATGACATGATGACAATTCCTATATCCCTACCATAACCCCTCCTTAACTACTACCATAGCCCACCCATATCACATGGTAACAAAATCATAGTGTGTAGCCCACCCGTATTACTCGGTGATACTCCATCCGTGGGCTCCTGTCTGCTGGCCCGTGACACTCGGCCGATTTTCACCTTCGGGTGACCGTGTAAGACGGGACAAAGTAGGTACATTATGTGCCCCTCGAGCAATGCATATAGTTTTTTGTGTTCACATGAAATCAATGATGCACCCTGTGCTGGCTGTAAGGGAAAAATGGCCGACGGAAGTGAACTCTCTGGAGCTTTCTGGCTACTAGACTCTGGCGCATCCTGCCACTTTACCAGTGACATAGGTGACTTCGCCTCCTACAATGTGCTAAAGCGAGTGCACTATGCCAAAACGGCTAATGGTGTAGCACTGATTGCTGGCATTGGCACAGTATCACTCCAGTGCCTAGACCACAACTCAGGGGATGAGAAAGTTATTACACTCACCCAAGTGCTCCATATGCCAGGCACTACTGCATGCCTAATTTCTATGGGCGAAATGCTCCAGTGCAATTACAGAGTCACTGGCGATAAGAGAGGCATTAGCCTTATTGGCAAAGCCGAATGCCTATGGTTTGGACCAGACCCAGAAGACGATCATAACATCATTTTTGGGATTAGATCTATCCCGATAATTAGATCTAACTATATCGCCTCCATGAGCAAAGTTGATTACAACATCATGCACTGGAGATTTGGGCACCCCTCAAAGGAAGTACTCCGACACACACAAAAGCATATGCAGTGCTTCCTGGAGATCCACTTTCCGACTGAGGACTGTGTTTGCCCTGGATGTGCTCTTGGCAAGATGCCCAATTGAGCTTTCCCAGAGAATGAAAGACGTGCTTCCAAACCCTTTGAACTGGTGCACTCTGATCTCAAATCCTTCCTGGTTATGTTGTACCAGAAGTTTAAATATGTTATCACTTTCTATGACGACTATACTTCTCATGCCTGGACCATGCCGCTATGCTCCAAAGCTGCAGTGATTATGGCTGCCAAAGATTTCCTTGAAATGGTGCATGTGCAACATGATGCACACGTTGTTGGCTGGATGTCCAATGCTGGTGGAGAATACAAATCCGATCTGTTTGATCGAGCACTCCTTGAGAAAGGAATTAAAATATCAAAGTGCTCCAAGAACCCCCATGCAGAATGGCTGTGCCGAGCGACTAGGGTGCACTCTCATGGATAAAGCTGAGTCTATGTGGCATCAAGCCTGCATTCCTGACTCCTGGTGGGAATTTATGTTTGCTCATGCAACCCACATCTATAACTGTACTCCGGTAGCTCACCTGCGATGGCACACCCCCCATGAAATGCTTAAGGGGGAGATGCCTAACATCAATCACCTCTGTGTGTTTGGCTGTGGAGCATTTGTCTACCTCCCAGCCTTGGCTAGAGTGAATAAGATGGCTCCCAAGTTGGAGCTAATGACTTATGTTGGTGTTGCCCCTGGCAATGAGCATGACTTTTTGTTTATGCGCTCCACCAATGCAGTGTTTGCCGCTGCTCACGCCATCTTTGATGAGTGTCACTTCCCTCGCTGCCCTAAAAATAGGCACGAACCTCTCAAGAACCCTTTTGGAAGGGCAAATCCAAAACCTACCACCGATCAACCAGGGAATCCCCCTGAAGATATCAACAGTGATGAAGATGTGGAACATGACCATGGCTACCCACATCCCCAAGCGCAGGATGTCGATCCAAAGTGTGAGGACCCAGAGGCTCCTGAGGAAGAGCCTAACCAAATAAATCCTCCCTGTATGCCATCTCCAGTGCCTCCACCAGCACCAGAACACCTTCACTGGAAAGAAACCTGCCACCTTCGGCACTGCAGCACCTTGGCCAAGCTAAATGCTGCCAGAATGCACCACAACCACCTGCAGTGAATATCTCTGCCCACCCCCAATGTGAATGTAGAGCGCCATTGTGCCCTGGTAACATGTATGGTGAGCGGCGACATCCCATTGAGCAACTCCAGGATATCAAAAGTGCCTCTCAATGGTGAGAAACAGTGGGTGAGGCCTCTAGGCCCCCACAACCAGACACACCAGACCATATCCCTGGTGGTTTCCCCAACACCTCTGCAATGCCCAGTGAGGAAGATGTGCAAAAAATGTGCGAGGAAGGGGGAGCAAACCTAGTCCATTTCCTGATGGGCAAAGCCCTCACAACCTGCGAGCCTTAATATGAGAGCGTCCACAACTGGTTCTACAAGGACATTGCTTGCTTACCCCAAGCTGAGCAGAAACTCTGGTGACTTGCTTGCCAAGAAGAGCTCGACATGCTGTGAAAGCACAAAGTCTTTGAGCTAGTTGACCGTCCCTGAGACCAGAAGGTCATCAAGAATCGATGGGTCTTCAACGTAAAGTTGGATGGCTGCAAGAAAGCCTGCTTAGTTGTGAAAGGCTTCTCCCAGATTGAGGGATTGGATTTCGACCAGGTCTTCTCACCAGTCATGTGCTTTGAAACAGTGCGCCTTATGCTTGCACTCACTGCACTAGAAAACTGGTATATCACTGGACTTGATGTTTGGAGCACCTACTTATATGGCAAGCTCGATGAAGAGATCTACATGGAACAACCCAAAGGGTTTGCAGTTCCTGGGCAAGAGCGCAAAGTGCTCCGCCTCTGGCATGCCCTCTATGACCTCAAACAGGCCGGCCTAGCTTGGTGGCGCACACTTGATGAGTCTCTCAAAGAGCTTGGGTTTGAGCACCTTAATTCTGAAGCAGGCATCTTCTTCTACAAGAAAAAAGGCACCAACATCGTCATTGGTATCATCTATGTTGACAATGCACTATTCTGTGGCCCTAACAAGGCTGTTGTTGATGCCATCAAAGCACAGTTCATGTGCAAATGGGAGTGCAGAGACCTTAGAGAACCTAATGAGTTCCTCTGAATGCAAATCACCCGCAAAGGTCGCACTATCCACTTGGATCAATGCACATACCTTCAAAAGGTCATCGAACACTGCGGCATGCTAAATGCAAAGTCTGCAAGCACCCCACTGCCAGCTGGCTACTATGCCGCCAAAAATACAGAGCCTATTGATGCAGATCTCCGCTCCCGTTTCCAGACAGTTATTGGGTCCCTTCTGTACCTTATGTTAGGCACTAGGCCTGACATTGCCTTTGCAGTCACGCATCTCTTGCGCCATGCTGCGAACCCATCCCAGGACCACCTGAACAAAGTGCTTTATATCTGTCGCTACTTAGTTGGGACGTCTACATACTCCCTAGTATACAATGGTGGATCCGGTGCTGGCTTAACTGCATGCACGGACTCCCAGGCACATTGACATCCGCTACCATGGAATCCATGAGTCAGTCGCAAAAGGCAACGTGGAACTATTCTTTATTGATGGTGCTGAGAATCCTGCCAATCTGCTCACCAAGAACTTATCACATGAGAAATTCGCGAAGTTCAGAGCTCAACTAGGCTTACAATTTCCCTCTGGCAGCATCTAGCGCCTTATTCACTGAAGTGCTCTACATGCAGCACAGTGAGGGGGAGTGTTGAAGTCGCACATGCACCCGGCGTAAACCATTGATGAAGTGCACACAAGACTGCGACCCATATTAGTGTAGACTTAGTAATAGTCCTCTTTAGAGTAGATGTTACATGTCACACATCACACATCACAGTCACGTGTCACACTATTTGTTGTATATAAACAGCGGACATTGCTTATATAATACAACAGCTCTCAACCAGCTACCGCTACCATCTCTGGTTGTGCACTCCACCCAACAGGTGAGTTGGAGTAGCAGTTCCTCTACGTATATAGGTATTGCTTCAACAGCCCCCCCTGCACAATGCTTACACAAGCTTGCACAGAGTCACAGATCCCACAGGAAGGTACCTACTATTACAGAGTTTGGTAGGGTTGCATAGCCAATTAATCCTGTACAATACAGTAGCTAGGCTTCACAGCTGCTTGGATACTCAGTACAGAATGCTGTACAGGAATTGGCACAACTTAATGAAGTGGGCTGCACAGACATGTGAGATAGGTCATCAGCAACTTGACAAAAAATCTGAAGTTCTGAGAACTTCTGAGCATGTGAAAAAAATCTGAAATCAAATCTGTTGATCTGAAATTTCTGAAAAGTTCTGATTTCAGATTTTTTTTCAGACTTTCAGATTTTTTCAGAAGTGCAGATTTTTGATCAGATTTTTTCAGAGCTTCAGATCTTGGGTCAGACTTTTTCAGATGTTCAGATTTTTTGTCAAGTTGCTGATGGTGTACATTCACAGAATTACACCAGTACTACAAACAGTCCATACAGGATAAAAAACCACAATGATACTAATTGAGAACAACATTGAAATCATCTTTGTCTGTGGTCACCATGTTGCCATCAAACATCACACTACATATTTGATCAGAAATGATATAAAACACATTGCAAATCTTACCTTCTGGTAGTTGCCCAATTGATTCTGAGTGTTGGGGTTTTGGCAGTGTGCTTCAGATTGGCATTGATTTTTGCTTGCATACTACTGACCAACTGTGTGAAAACTTTTGAATATGTGGCATGTTCAAATGGGCAGTCCTGTCTAAATCCAGTGATCACATACTCATCAATGGTGGCTCATAACTGCAAATTCAGAGTCAGCTAGTAATGTAGCACCAGTTTCTGTAGGTTTGTTGCAATACATACAGTAACTACCATATTTAAGTGTTGCGCTGTTCACAACAGTAGTCTGTTCACTGGTTAACATTGCAACCCTGCATCCACCTGCATCTTGCAACAACAACCCATCTGCCATTGCAACACACTCCATCCACCATTGCAACAGCCCCTCTGCCATTGCAACAGTCAGCCATCAATACACATTTCCCATGCCCGATCTGTCTGCCATTGCAATGCAATGCCAGCCTGTCCATTGTTGCAACACTTCTCACACCCACCTGCCACACCTTGCAACAACTTATCCACCATTGCAATGCATCCACTCCACATGTTTCATTACAACACTGAGTCAATGAGCCTGCCTGGCACATGACCAACCCATCTACCATTGCAACATTTCTCATATCTGCCTTGCAACATACATTTGGTTGCAACACTTCTTGTGCCTGTTGCAACTTGCAACAACCTTCCATTTATGGTAGTCAATTGACTAGTACAACATGTATTTACTAGTCTACACCTTGAATATATTGCAACACCTGTTCATCAGCAACTTGACAAAAGTTATCAAGGTCTGAAAAAGTCTGATGATCTGAAAAAATCTGAAAAAATCTGATATCAGAAAAATATTCTGATGTACAGGAAAAAACTGGGGGTCTGCTGATCTGAACATCTGAACATCTGAGAGTCTGATATCAGAAGTTTTCAGAGGTTTTCAGACATCCAGATCATCAGCCAGTCAGAGCAGTAGATCCCCAGATATTCTCAGAATCTCAAATTATCAGACATCTAGAATAACAGACTACCAGATATTATCAGAGTCTCAGATTATCAGAAACTCAGAAAAGCAGATCACCAGAATCTCTCAGAACTATCAGACTATCAGACACTCAGAACAGCAGATTATCAGAAAATCTCAGGACTCCCAGACTGTCAGATCTCCAGTACAGCAGAATACCAGATACTCTCTGAGTCTCAGTCTGTCAGACCAACAGACCAACAGACTATCAGATACTTTCAGAGTCTTCTCATATATTCTCAGAATCTCAGACTGTCAGACCTCCAGAACAGCAGACTACCAGATACTCTCAGACTATCAGACATCCAGAAACTGAGAATAACAGATCACCAAAAATCCTTGGAACTATTAGACTATCAGATATTCAGACCAGCAGACTACCAGATATTTTCAGATTATCAGATTATCAGAAACTCAGAACAGCAGGTTATCAGACAATCTCAGAACTCTCAGACCATCAGACATCCAGAATAACAGACTATTAGATATTCTCAGACTGTCAGAAACTCAGAATATCAGACTACATCAGTAAACCCAGGAAAATTCCATAGTGGCCATAGATTCCATAGAGAAATTATAGTTTTGCCATAGAAGTAATCATAATTTTTATAGAGGTGATAGATTTTATTGAAAACCCATAGTTTAGCCATAGTAGCCATAGTAGTAGCCATAGAAACCATAGTCTGGCACAGGCTGGCACCAGTCTCAGCTAGTCATAACTTTATTCTTTGACCTAATCATGACTATGGTACTCAACCTAATCATAGCATGTAGTAAAAAGTGTACTGAGAGTGTAGTGAAAGTGTAGTGAAAGTGTACCAAAAAGTGTAGTAAATATGTACCAAAAGGTGTAGTAAATATGTAGTAAATATGTACCAAAAAGTGTAGTAAAGTGTACCAAAAAATGTATTCAAAGTGTACCAATAAGTATACTAAAAGTGTACCAAAAAGCGTAGTAAAAGGTGTAGTAAAAGTGTAGTAGCACACCTACCTTAAATGGTCAAAGGTTCCCACTCACTCTTGGTGTAGGAAAGCAGTAGATACTATTAGGAAATGTTGGTAGTCAGTATGCTGATATAATCATATACACAAACACAAACACAGACACTTCAAGAAATTTCTCAAAGTCCCTCATCCTCACTCTGTCTTCAACCACCACCACCAGTATTGTCCCACCCCCCTTCCCCCCACCATCACCACTTGAGTGATGACAACAACAATGACTACTGCCATGTGACCACCACCAGCACCTGGACGACAATGTGTGACTGTGACCACCAGCACCATCAATGACAATGACAGTGACAACAACAACAACAACAACCACCAGCGTCGTCCCACCCCCCACCAGCGTTGATGACCAATGTGACCACCACCTCCCAGTGTCGTCAGATGGCAGTGGCAGTGACAACAATGACTGTCGTCCCACCCCCCAGTGTTGATGGCACAACCACCACCCCACCATCACTGTCATTAGATGGTGATGGCGATGATGACCCCCAGCATTGATGACCGATGTGACCACCACCCCCCACCACCGTTGTCATGCACCAAACAGGTTTGGTACAGTGAACATGGAAGATAATGTCTATATCAAATGATCCTTATGTGAAGGACAAGCACGACGGACCCTCATTGTAGCCATCTATCACACAAGAAGACTATCCTGATGTGAGAGGTGACTGCCAACGCTGACAGTCATCCCTTGCACAAGAACCACCAAGAAGCAGAAGAAACTGAAGGAATAATGTCCATTATGGTATGAGAAAGGAATGCACACTTCTGCAGTCCAACTCTCATACCAGAACGAGCAAAGAAGCTGAAGAATTGATGGAGAAACAAAGGAAAGAAGAGAAGAAACATTTTTAGCACCCAAATGTCATTTTTAGGCACCCAGTGCTGGCATTCCGACTTTTTGAATAGCTCTGCCGTTTCTTAAGCTATCAGGCATGTGACTATACTGTCAGAGAGCCTAGAGTGTGGTCTATCTGCCTGTCAAGTTCCGATGCAAATCCATTCATTTCCCACGGAGATATTCCCCCCGCAATCCAGACACTTGTCTCATTGCTCACTATGGAGTTCTGTATTTTCTCTGGATCATTTCTCCACTATTGCTGCAGATCTCCACTATGTCCTGCTCTTAGGACAGCCTCTCCCTGAGTTCCTGTGCACTGCCTGGCACATATCTTCCCAGCCTGCTCCCTCAGTCCCCCTCGTTCTCAGTCAGCGCATTCTCCTCATCAGTCCTGTGTCAAGGACGTACTTTGGACGTCTTAGGTCTATTGTCAAGCTTGAAAAGTCTTCTCTGGTTGTCTCTGTGTTCCCTGAGCCCTGAGCCTATGGTCCCTTCCTCCCAGATACTTGCCATGTCCATCTTCCTCTGTCATTCGTCTCACTTTCCTGGATGTGTTGAATTCACCACTCTATCCACTTCCCTACTTTCAGATGGCGTTGTCACGCACCAAACAGGTTTGGTACAGTGAACATGGAAGATAACGCCTATATCAAATGATCCTTATGCGAAGGATAAGCACGACGGACCCTCATCGTAGCCATCTATCGCACAAGACGACTATCCTGATGCGAGAGATGAATGCCAATGCAGACAGTCATCTATCGCACGAGAACCGCCAAGAAGCAGAAGAAACTGAAGGAATAACATCAATTGTGGTATGAGAAAGGAATGCACACGTCTGCAGTCCAACTCCCATACCAGAACGATCAAAGAAGCCAAAGAATTGATGGAGAAACGAAGGAGAAAGAGAAGAAATGATTTTTAGCGCCCAAATGTCATTTTTAGGCGCCCAGTGCCGGCATTCCGGTATTTTGAATAGCTCCGTCGTTTCTGAAGCTATCAGGCACGTGACTATACCGTCAGAAAGCCTAGAGCGTGGTCTATCTGCCTGTCAAGTTCTGACACAAATCCGTTCATTTCCCACGGAGATATTCCCCCCGCAATCCAGACGTTCGCTTCATCGCTCACTATGGAGTCCGTATTTTCTCTGGATCATTTCTCCGCTATTGCTGCAGATCTCCACTATGTCCTGCTCTTAGGACAGCCTCTCCCAGAGTTCCCGTGCACTGCCTGGCACATATCTTCCCAGCCTGCTCCCTTAGTCCCTCTTGTTCTCGGTCAGCGCGTTCTCCTCGTCAGTCCTGCGTCAAGGACGTACTTTGGTCATCTTAGGTCTATTGTCAAGCTTGAGAAGTCTTCTCTGGTCGTCTCTGTGTCCCCTGAGCCCTCAGCCTATGGTCCCTTCCTCCCAGATACTTGCCATGTCCATCTTCCTCTGTCGTTCGTCTCGCTTCCCTGGATGCGTCGAATTCAATACTCTATCCGCTTCCCTACTTTCAGACGACGTCCCCCAGCACCATGACAGTTATTCCCCCACTTTATAGTGCTATTAGGAATAAGAACCCTCTCTTGTTCTTTCCCAGAAGAGAGCTCATCAAGGGAGCCCATGGTTGTGCTTCAGCGGCGCTAGAACACATGCACTATACCTTAGTGTATGCTGACCCCCCCAAAAGACCTCTGGACCCCTGGTACCCTTCTTGTGGCTGTTTTGTCTCGGATCAATCCCCCTATTAATCCCAGATCTTCCCCATTGTTGTCCCATCAAATTCCTGATGGTACACAGCCTCCCATCAAACTTCTTGGGCTGTACATCAATGACTCCTTCTGCTGTGCAGTGACTCATCCCTTGCTTACTGATGCTCTCTTGTCATCAGTATTACTCTATCCCTTTCGCATTTTTGGTATATTACTCAGCTGATGACTCACTCCCTTACCAATCAATCTTGTCATACAGCTTACTCATTCCTTTACTCAGCAGCTTATTCATGCCCCCTATGCTTACTCATTCCTGCTTATCCCTTGCTTACTGATCGCTTACAAACCCCTTACAAAGCTCTTACCAATCCCTTACCAATCCTTGACAAATTCTGCTTACTCCCTTCTCTTTTTGTACTTTAATGCTGTGCCCCCCCATGTATTTAAACCCCTGGGCTCAGCCCAGTGATCATAGACCCCTAAGAGACCCAATAGCACGAAATTATCCCTCTCTCAGACTCTCTCAGTCAGTATCCCCTCAGCTCTTTGAGTCTTGTAGGCTTCAGTGAAGGTCTAAAGGCTCTGATATCTCAAGTTTATTCAATCCATTCAAGTCCAAGTATTTCTCTAGGCTCAAGCGGAGTCTAGCCAGTCAATCCTTCATCTCCCATTGCTTCTGAATGTCAGGAGCCCCCTTGCCCCTTTGCTGCACCAATCTCTGGGTGTAGTATTGCTGCTTCAGTCTCAGTCTACCCAATCCCCGCTTTGACACTTCCTAGGCTTTAGGAAGAGTCCAGACCCCTATCCCCTTTGTCTTCTATTGCTCCTGTACCCCAGGAGTATCCTGCATCATCGTCTGCATCACCCTGTTGGTGTAGATGCACTTCCCCCTCCTCAGCACAACCTCTCTGGACACTGTGGAGGTAAACCACCACTCGCACAATTTCGTAGTCCTTGTTGGTGTTGTGTTTGGGTTATTACTCCGACCCAAATCCTCACTTTGAGTCACACTGTATCACATTGGAACCATCCACTCTCAGCCCACTCTTGCTACTTGTGATGATGGAATATGGGCTCCTCAAGCATGACAGGATCGTGCTTGAAGTCTTAAAATGTTTACATGACAATGACTTGTTTGTCAAACCTGAGAAGTGTCGCTTCCAAGTCACCAAAGTCGACTTCCTCGGAATGATAGTCTCACGTGATGGAATAAAGATGGACCCTGAAAAAGTTAATGCTATTTTGAAGTGGCCTGAGCCGACAAATGTCAAACAGGTTCAAGCATTCCTAGGCCTTGGCAACTTCTATAGACATTTTATTAAAGACTATGTGATCATGGCTAGACCATTGATGGACTTAACGTGTAAAGATGTTGTGTTCCACTTTGGTGATAAGGAACGCGCTGTGTTTGAAGCCTTGAAGGCTACTTTTACTTGTGCACCGGTACTTCAGTACCCCAACCAGGACCATGAATTCCGCCTCAAAACCGATGTGTCTGAGTTCGCCGTCGGGGGAGTGATATCTGTTAAGTGCGAGGACGGCGAATTCAGACCAGTAGCGTACATGTCACACTCTATGACCCCGCCAGAATGCAACTATCCTATTCATGATAAAGAAATGCTGGCCATTATAAAAGCAACAGAAGCCTGGCACCACTACCTTGAGGCCACTTCTTATGCCTTTGAGATTTACACGGACCATGATAACTTAACATATTTCACGAAGTTGCAGAACCTATCTAAGTGCCAAGCACACTGGCAAATGTGGATGATGCACTTCAACTACTCCTTAATTTATAAGAAAGGAACCCAGATGCATGTTGCAGATCCGCTTAGTAGGCAATCGGACTATTACATCTCTAGCTCTGACGATAACAAGGATCAGACCTTGTTGAACCCCATATCTATCAAGTCAATTGATGTTACTGATCAGACTTACGAGGAGCGCCAGTCACTAATCACAAACTTCCATGACACACCTGTCGCTGGACATAAGGGTGTCAAGGCAACGTTTAACGTGCTCAGGAAGCATTATACCTGGAAAGGGATGAAGGAGCAAATTCAGACCTACGTAAAGCACTGCCAAAGGTGCCAACAGTCAAAGGTTTCGAATCAGAAAACTTCTGGAAGTCTTCTCCCTCTCCCTGTCCCAGAAGGACCGTGGCTTGATGTCACAATGGACTTCACCGAGATGCTGGAATCCCTCGGTTATAACTATATATTAGTGGTTGTCGATCAGTTTTCAAAAGAGGTAGTCTTTGTGCCATGCACTAAAGAGGAAACCATGTTGTCAACTGCCGAATTATTTAGAGACCATGTCTGGTGTCAACATGGACTTCCCAGTACTGTGGTGTCTGACTGAGGATCGGTCTTTGCGAGCAACTTCCTGGGGGAGTTGTACAGACTCTTAGGCATAAAGCACAAGATGTCTACTGCATTCCACCCTCAAACTGATGGACAAATGGAGCGGCTGAACCACGAAATCAACCAGTACCTTTGAACCTACGTTAGTGATCGTCAAGGCGATTGGGCTAAGTGGATCAAGATTGCCCAGTTTGTCTGGAACAACATGGTCTCAGAGGTCACTACTGATTCCCTGTTTGGAATCACCAGGAGTTATTCCCCGTGCATGGGTGTAGAACCAGTGCAGACAATAGCCCCAGCCACTAAGGACTTTGCTGCCATATTTAACAAAGTCATTGAGTCTTCTGAGAAGGCTAAACACAACATGAAGCTTCAGGTGGATAAGCATCAAAATCCCGCCCCGGATTATACTGTCGGTCAGCAAGTCTGGCTTTCAATGGACAACCTTTGTATGTTAAATCGCGCTTCTAAGAAGCTCACGGAGAAATGGATTGGCCCCTATGAGGTCACTCGTGTAACCCTGAATGCAGTTGAGCTTAAGCTCCCGAAAACTCTTCGGATTCACCCGGTAGTGAATGTTTCTCAAGTAAAACCCTATCTAGATCCACTTCCTGGACAACCTGTTTCGCAGCCCAGTCCAGTACATGTCTCTGAAGAATGCAATGAAGAGTACAAAGTGGACTATATTGTAGTGTCTTGTATTTATAGACGCCAGCTCCAGTATCTGGTACACTGGAAAGGATACGAAGAACACGAGAGGACATGGGAGCCCTTGTCAAACTTGAAGAATTCTCCTCTGGTAGTTGAGTGTTTTTATAAGGACAACCCCTCTGCCCCTCGCAAGCTTCGCATGGTGCAGTTGGACTTTGACTCGCTATTTACTCGGATCCCTGAGAACCTCACTGTAAGCGAACCTAGCTTTTGCAGTCTGGAATCCTGCACCTAAGGGGGGATAGTGTAATGGTCTGACTTTTTATCTTATCTAATCTGTGATTAGATGACATCTTATCTTATCATAGCTTAGTATCTTATCTAGTGCATCTTATCTGTAGACCTGTCTGGACCACAGCCTTGTGCTGTGTATGCTGTATCCCTTGATGTCATTAGCATAGCCTTACCACAGGATGGCAGCTCAGTCATCCTCTTGTTCTTCATTGTGGGTTCACCCCCCACTTCCCTTATTGTGCTAAGGCACAGTTCCTGCCACCGATCATGGGGAAGATTGTCCCCTTCTGGGTCCAGGCAAATGTCAGCATTTGCCCAGTCTATATCTTCATTGGAGACAGATTCTCCACCTCCGTCCTCATAATACCTGGACAGGCAGTCTGCTACTTTGTTCTCCATACCCTTGACGTAGACAATTGTCGCATCAAATCTGGACATATAATCCAGCCATCGCACCTGTCTTCTGGATAGCTTCCACTGTGTCTTGAGGTATCCCAGTGCCTCATGGTCGGTGATGATCATGAATTTGAATCTGAGGAGCTTGTCCTCCCATTTCATTAATGCTTTGATTATCACGAGTGTCTCTCGCTCGAAAGTCCAGTAGTTCTGCTGGGCATCAGCCAATTTCTTTGACATGAAGCCCACGGGTCTACAGGTCTTCCATTCAGGCCCTTGCCCATACAGAGTGCCTACTCCATACAGTGAAGCATTGCATATGAGCCATATAGGCTCAGGTTTTGAGGGATCGATAGGTCTCAAAATAGGGTACTTGCATGCCAATGCCTTAATCATCTGAAAACATTTGTCGTGGAGTTCCCTCCACTGGAACGGGTGACCATTCCTCTGTATTCCCGTGAGGGGCATGGCATATGTGGACACATCGGGCATGAACTGTGCCAGATATTCCACGACACCTACAAACCTCTGTACCTCATTCAGATTCTGTGGGGTCCTCCAACCCCTGATCTGGGACATCTTGTCCCTGTAGGCATGGATGCCCTTTTCATTGATGACATGTCCGAGGTAGTCAAGCCTCACTGTGTATAGGTCGCATTTTTTCCTTCTCAAGGTAGAACCTGTTCTTCCTCAGTATCTCAAAAACTGTTCTGAGGTGCTGCTCATGCTCCTCAATGATCTCACTATAGATGAATAGGTTGTCGAGATATGCATAGACAAAGCGACCCAAGTGGTCACAAAATATGACTGTCATCAGATGTTGGAATGTTGCTGGGGCGTTGCAATCCCCTTGTTGCATGACCTGACTGAGGAAGGTCCCATAGATCATGGAGAAAGCAGTCTTCCACACATCCTGAGGTTCCACCCTCACTTGTTCATATGCATTAGACAGGTCTATCTTTGAGCGGAACTTCGCTTGTGCTACGTCCATCCAGATCTGATCTTGATCAGGGAAGGGAGTGACATCCTTGACCATATTGTCATTCCTCTTCTGACAATCTATGACAGTTCATAGTTTGCCAGTCTTCTTCAGAATACATAGCATTGGGGCAGCCTGTGGGACGCTCTTCATCTCCCACCATCCAGCGTCAGTGTACACTCGGATCTTGTCTGATAGTTGTTGTTTCAACACGGCTGGGCACCTGGGCAAGTGGTATGAATACTGTTTGCCGTCATCTATGAGTGGTATCCTGTGGTTCACCTCCCACAAGGGCGGTAACTTTGGGATCATTCCACTCAATATATTGTTATAATCTTGGAACCATTGGTTCCATAATCGAGGTATATCCTCCTCAGTTATGGGCTTAGTTGCCCTAATTCCTGCAAGTCTCCTCGCTGTAGCCACAGGTTCCGTCATTTTTATCAGTCCCACTTTCCCATTATTCTTGCTCTCCCCCCCCTCCTCGTGCATGCGCAACCGGGTGCAAGCCAGATCTGCCTGCACAGGCAGTCAATTGCATCAGGGAGGGTTCCCCAAGACATGCATGTGAGATGGCCTCGTGGGCATGACCTTGGGGTCTTGCAACATGGGGATTTCTCCCTGTCCGATATGTAGTTTCTGCTGACCAAAGTCAACAACAGTGGCATTCTGCCGCAGGAACGGTATCACTGCAAGCATTTCTCAATATTTCATGACAAAACATTGTAAAAAATAGAAGAAAGAGATACTCTTTTATTTACAATTTTGTTTAACAAAAAAAAATGAATATTATACAGCATTATTTTTGTCATTTTTGTCTGAAGACATGATTTGAGATCATTTCTTATGTTGAGACTATAAAAAAATTAACCTTTTTCTTCTACCTGTTTCTTGGACAACAAAAAAAGAAAAGACAATGTAACTTTTCTCACAGCAGACATTTGCAATTTTCTGCAGTGAAAAATTGAATCAAAAGATACTCTTTTCCCCAAAAATAAATGTTTAGAAAATATGCTATATATTTTTGGTCATAACACTCTAGCCAGCCAATCAGCATCCAGGAACAATCATGTTTCTTGAAGAAAAAATTATTGTTTTCTCTGAACATGTTTTCAACAATAATATGATGCTTTATTTCTAATAAAACATAGTGAAATACTTGCTATGAGAAAAGTTACATTGTCTTTTCTTTATTTGTTTTTCCAGGAACAGGCAGAAGAAAAAGGTTAAAAAAATTTATGGTCCTAACATAAGAAATGATCTCAAATCATGTCTTGGCAAAAGAAAGACAAAAAAGATTCTGTATGATATTTGTCTTTTTCATTTAACAAAATTGTAAATAAGAGAGTATCTCTTTCTTCTATTTTTTTATAATGTTTTGTCATGAAACATTGAGAAATGCTTGCAGTGTATGCCAAGGATACAATTGTATCAGTCAATATTTGCAACATCAAAGTATACATGGGCTGAGAACACCCCGATTGACAGTTGAGCGTCCGCTCCATGGGTAATCTTCGAGCGACTACCCACACATCCCAATTGCAGGGTGAGCTGTGGCTCAAGAGGGATGGTAGCCACACAGGTGACTGTGGCGAACGCTGTCACGCACCAAACAGGTTTGGTACAGTGAACATGGAAGATAACACCTATATCGAGTGATCCTTATGCGAAGGATAAGCACGATGGACCCTCATCGTAGCCATCTATCACACAAGAAGACTATCCTGATGCGAGAGACGAATGCCAATGCAGACAGTCATCTATCGCATGAGGACCACCAAGAAGCAGAAGAAACTGAAGGAATAACGTCAATTGTGGTATGAGAAAGGAATGCACACGTCTGCAGTCCAACTCCCATACCAGAACGATCAAAGAAGCCAAAGAATTGATGGAGAAACGAAGGAGAAAGAGAAGAAATGATTTTTAGTGCCCAAATGTCATTTTTAGGCGCCCAGTGCCGGCATTCCGGTATTTTGAATAGCTCCGTCGTTTCTGAAGCTATCAGGCACGTGACTATACCGTCAGAAAGCCTAGAACGTGGTCTATCTGCCTGTCAAGTTCCGACGCAAATCTGTTCATTTCCCACGGAGATATTTTCCCCGCAATCCAGACGTTCACTTCATCGCTCACTATGGAGTCCTGTCAAGTCCGGGTCTACTCCGGTAGGGGGTCCGGTCAAGTCCGGACGAAGGCGGACGAAGGAGGAGGGCAGAGGGCTGGACAAGGGATAGTCCGGCCGGAGTTGGTGACCGCTTGGATTCAACGACAAGGACAAAGTGCGTTGATCCCTTGCATAGGTTCCGGTCAAGGTGACGATGACGGAGACAAAGACAAAGACAGGGACAGGAGTAGTGACTATAGTTGATTTCAGACTGAGGAGTACAGGATAATCTACAGAGTACTTATACTAAGTGCAAACTAGGGACAAGTATATACGGTGACAAGTAAACAGCCTAATGGCGGACAAAGGACAACCGGAGTAAGGGATAGACCAGGTCTGACGAAAATAAAGTCAGGTCCGATGAAAATAAAACAGGTCCGGTGAAAATACTACAAGGTATGAGATATAACGAGTTCACGGAGAACTCACATCAAGGCATGGTAGACGGGCAAGTGTGGTAAAGACTGTATGCGGGCTAGACCAAGGGTCGTAGTTAGCGGAAGGTTATCTGCGTGACCGTTGACCGGAGTAACTGAGAATGACCGGAGTTGAGCTGTAGGACTGCAATGTGACCGGAGTAACCGGATATGATCCGGAGTTGGACATGGTCGTAACAAGTCCGTATTTTCTCTGGATCATTTCTCCGCTATTGCTGCAGATCTCCACTATGTCCTGCTCTTAGGACAGCCTCTCCCAGAGTTCCCGTGCACTGCCTGGCACATATCTTCCCAGCCTGCTCCCTCAGTCCCTCTCGTTCTCGGTCAGCACGTTCTCCTCGTCAGTCCTGCATCAAGGACGTACTTTGGTCATCTTAGGTCTATTGTCAAGCTTGAGAAGTCTTCTCTGGTCGTCTTTGTGTCCCCTGAGCCCTGAGCCTATGGTCCCTTCCTCCCAGATACTTGCCATGTCCATCTTCCTCTGTTGTTTGTCTCGCTTCCCTGGATGTGTCAAATTCAATACTCTATCCGCTTCCCTACTCTCAGACGATGTCCCCCAGCACCATGACAGTTATTCCCCCCCACTTTATAGTGCTATTAGGAAGAAGAACCCTCTCTCATTCTTTCCCAGAAGAGAGCTCATCAAGGGAGCCCATGGTTGTGCTTCAGCGGCACTAGAACACATGCACTATACCTTAGTGTATGCTGACCCCCCCAAAAGACCTCTGGACCCCTGGTACCCTTCTTGTGGCTGTTTTGTCTCGGATCAATCCCCCTATTAATCTCAGATCTTCCCCATTGTTGTCCCATCAAATTCTTGATGGTACACAGCCCCCCATCAAACTTCTTAGGCTGTGCATCAATGACTCCTTCTGCTGTGCAGTGACTCATCCCTTGCTTACTGATGCTCTCTTGTCATCAGTATTACTCTATCCCTTTCGCATTTTTGGTATATTACTCAGCTGATGACTCACTCCCTTACCAATCAATCTTGTCATGCAGCTTACTCATTCCTTTACTCAGCAGCTTATTCATGCTCCCTATGCTTACTCATTCCTGCTTATTCCGTGCTTACTGATCGCTTACAAACCACTTACAAAGCTCTTACCAATCCCTTACCAATCCTTGACAAATTCTGCTTACTCCCTTCTCTTTTTGTACTTTAATGCTGTGCCCCCCCATGTATTTAAACCCCTGGGCTCAGCCCAGTGAAAAGAAGACCCAATTGCATGAAATTATCCCTCTCTCAGACTCTCTCAATCAGTATCCCTTCAGTCTTTGAGTCCTTGTAGGCTTCAGTGAAGGTCTAAAGGCTCAATATTGTCAAGTTTATCCAAGTTATTCAAGATCTATTCTTTATACTAGGCTCAAGTGGAGTCTAGGCTTCATACCAGTCAATCTTCCTCGCCTCTGGACATCAGAGGCATCTCTGCCCCTTTGCTGCACCAATCTCTAGGTGTAGTATCGCTGTTTCAGTCTCAGTCAACCCAATCCCCGCTTTGACACTTCCTAGGCTTTAGGAAGAGTCCAGACCCCTATCCCCTTCATCATCTATTGCTCCTGTACCCCAGGAGTATCCTGCATCATCGTCTGCATCACCCTGTTGGTGTAGATCCCCTTCCCCCCTCCTCAGCACATCCTCTCTGGACACCACGGAGGTAAACCACCACTCGCACTTTTTCGTAGTCCTTTGTTGGTGTTGTGTTTGGGTTATTACTCTGACCCAAATCCACACTTTGACTCGCAGCGGTAGTGATACATAGACCCGCGGTAGTGACACTCAGGTCCACAGGAGGGACACCTAACGTTAAGCAGTGCCCACCCTATGCATTGTTGTACATCACCTGCTCACCTTACCCGCTGTAGCTACACCCCAATCAAGATGGTGACACCTTACCTGCAATACTGACATCTAATCTGTTATAATCACACCTTACCCACAGTTTTTGAAACTCACCTGCGGTGGTTACACCATATGCATGATAGTGACACCTTATCTGCAGGAGCAACACCTTACCTGCGGTAATGACACCCAACCAGCAGTGGTTACCCCCCTCCCCCGATAGCTACACCTTATCCACAGTAGTGACACCTAACCAGCTGTAGTTACAACTATCCCACGGTTGTTGCACCTCACCAGCCATAGTGACACCCTACCCATGGTAGTGACATCTAACCCTCCATAGCTACACCTCATCTGCGGTTGTTTCATCTTATCTGCGATAGCTCCAGGTAGCTATTACCAAGATATCACACATGTGCCATTGTCCCCTGTGTTGTACTAATTTGGGCTATCTCACCTATATACCTACATTTTTGCACCTGACCACGGTGGTGATACCTAACCTGCGGCACATACCACGGTCTTACCCCAGTTCTGCCCTGTGTGACTTTGTAAGACAGCCTATGTAGGTGCATGGGGTTGTAGTGACACCTAACCCACGGTAGCTGCTGTGTACCATTTCTGTATGAGGCATCCTTTTTTCCAAACATTGGTTTCATATGCTAGTTGTAGCTACACCTAATCTCAGGTAGTTCAGTCACAAACCCTCGCAAAAGTGGGTCATCAGACATGTACATTTTCCTGTAAAGGTGGGACTAGCCGACGCTGACCGATGCTCACAAAACTGGGCCAGGCCGATGTTTCTATTATTGCAAATCTGGTACAGGCCTGAGGGACATTAATCACTGCAAAACTGGGATGGGCTGATGTTTGATAAAAATTGCAGAACTGGGACTGGTGGGAGCATTGTAAAACTGGGTCAGGCCTGTTGAACAAAAAAATTGACAAGTGTTGCAAAGCTGGGACTGGTCGATGTTGTAGATACATTGCAAAACTGCAGGCCTGTTGAGAAAAAAGTTGTCAATTACTGCAAAACTGGGTCAGGCTGACATGGCAGAATTGGGTCAGGCCTTTTGAGGAAAAAATTGTCAAGCATTGCAAAACTGGGTCAGGCTGACATTGTATATACATTGCAGAACTGGATCAGGCCTGTTGAGAAAAAAAGTTGTCAAGCATTGCAAAACTGGGTCAGGCTGACATTGCAGAACTGGGTCAGGCCTGTTGAGGAAAAAGTTGTCAAGCATTGCAAAACTGGGCCAGGCTGACGTTGCAGAACTGGGTCAGGCCAGTTGAGGAAAAAGTTGTCAAGCATTGCAAAACTGGGTCAGGTTGACATTGCAGAACTGGGTCAGGCCTGTTGAGAAAAAAAGTTGACAAGTACTGCAAAACTGGGTCAGGCCTGTTGAGCAAAAAAGTTGTCAACCATTGCAAAACTGGGTCAGACCCAAAATTGATACACATTGCAGAATTAAATTACTGTGCTGACTACCAAAAATGTGGACCATTGATTAGGCAATATTGTGTACTGTTGGTGTGATAGTGTTGACTACCAAAGATGTGCAGCTTGGATTATCTAATGTTGTGTTCTATTGGTGTGGTAGTGCTGATTACCAAAAATGCGGACTATTGATTAGTTGTTGTAGTGTACTACCAAAAATGTGTAGTATTGATTACCTAATGTTGGGTACTCTTGGTGTGGTAGTGCTGATTACCAAAAATGCGGACTATTGATCAACCAATATTGTGTGGTGTTGTTGTAGTGTACTACCAAAAATGTGTAGTGTTGATGTGATAGTGTTCATTACCAAAAATGCGGACTGTTGATTAGCCATTATTGTGTAGTATTGTTGTAGTGCACTACCCAAAATTTGTAGTGTTGATTACCCAATGTTGTGTAGTGTTGATTACCAAAAGTGCAGACTTCTGATTAGCCATTATTGTTTAGTGTTGATTACCAAAAATGCGGACTATTGATTAGGAAATGTAGTGTAGTGTTTGTGTATTGGAGTTGATTACCAACATTGTGTAGTTTTCATTAACTAACTTCAGTAGTGTCAACATCTGATTACATAAGCTCTCCAAGCGCCACTACTCCCAAAACATTACCATATTTGGTCAATAGTTGACTTCAAATATTTCCACCTTTGTTCTGGTACTTTTCTTCCCCTTCTGTGCTTCATCCCTGGTCCAAATGTACTGTAAAAATGATTCTGTATCCCATATTACCCTATAGGATCACCATTGGACCCTCATCTAAATGTGCAAGGGGCTCTGTATCCCCAGAGAGTAGTGCAGGCTTAAAAACACCAAAATGTTCGCATTTTTGATACATTCAACATATCAACTTAAAGAATGCATCCCCATACAGGGGATATATGTACCTACAACATATTTACAGTCCACAGCATGGGATCCATGTCCTGGTGCGATGTCTTATGTTTTTCCTTTGCAAACATATCACCATGGCAGGCAATTACTAGGAGGTATGGTGGCTACTGGATGGTCTCCAGTGGTATTACTATGCTATACCAAAGTCCCAATACAATCTAGTGAGCAGCTGACCACTCCAAGAGGAGCAGCATAGAAAACAGCACTTTCATAACAATAGGTGCTGTATGATCCTCCAGATCAGGTATGCACAATATGACTATCTCAAAAGCTGGGGGATACCATACAGTAGTGGATACAATTTACTCAAGTCAATACCGCTTGCTGTGGGGGAGGGAAGGGCACAATAACATACAGAAGGCGTAGGAAAATACCCCACAAAATGCGGAGATATGCAAAAACATGACATATCACACAACACATAACATCTACTGACCTAGAAATGCTACCAACAGCCTACTAATATCACATAATGCTTATGCTCAGCTGTTCCTGACATGCTTAGAGGCACAAATCATTTGAACCAAGAACATGTTGTTACTGTCCATATACACTGCAGCTTTGCACCTGCAGTACTGATATGATGTAGCACATTTCCGCATTTTTCAAACCTTGAATGATTTGTGCCTCTAAGCATGTCAGGAACAGCTGAGCATAAGCATTATGTGATATTAGTAGGCTGTTGGTAGCATTTCTAGGTCAGTAGATGTTATGTGTTGTGTGATATGTCATGTTTTTGCATATCTCCGCATTTTGTGGGGTATTTTCCTACGCCTTCTGTATGTTATTGTGCCCTTCCCTCCCCCACAGCAAGCGGTATTGACTTGAGTAAATTGTATCCACTACTGTATGGTATCCCCCAGCTTTTGAGATAGTCATATTGTGCATACCTGATCTGGAGGATCATACAGCACCTATTGTTATGAAAGTGCTGTTTTCTATGCTGCTCCTCTTGGAGTGGTCAGCTGCTCACTAGATTGTATTGGGACTTTGGTATAGCATAGTAATACCACTGGAGACCATCCAGTAGCCACCATACCTCCTAGTAATTGCCTGCCATGGTGATATGTTTGCAAAGGAAAAACATAAGACATCGCACCAGGACATGGATCCCATGCTGTGGACTGTAAATATGTTGTAGGTACATATATCCCCTGTATGGGGATGCATTCTTTAAGTTGATATGTTGAATGTATCAAAAATGCGAACATTTTTGGTGTTTTTAAGCCTGCACTACTCTCTGGGGATACAGAGCCCCTTGCACATTTAGATGAGGGTCCAATGGTGATCCTATAGGGTAATATGGGATACAGAATCATTTTTACAGTACATTTGGACCAGGGATGAAGCACAGAAGGGGAAGAAAAGTACCAGAACAAAGGTGGAAATATTTGAAGTCAACTATTGACCAAATATGGTAATGTTTTGGGAGTAGTGGCGCTTGGAGAGCTTATGTAATCAGATGTTGACACTACTGAAGTTAGTTAATGAAAACTACACAATGTTGGTAATCAACTCCAATACACAAACACTACACTACATTTCCTAATCAATAGTCCGCATTTTTGGTAATCAACACTAAACAATAATGGCTAATCAGAAGTCTGCACTTTTGGTAATCAACACTACACAACATTGGGTAATCAACACTACAAATTTTGGGTAGTGCACTACAACAATACTACACAATAATGGCTAATCAACAGTCCGCATTTTTGGTAATGAACACTATCACATCAACACTACACATTTTTGGTAGTACACTACAACAACACCACACAATATTGGTTGATCAATAGTCCGCATTTTTGGTAATCAGCACTACCACACCAAGAGTACCCAACATTAGGTAATCAATACTACACATTTTTGGTAGTACACTACAACAACTAATCAATAGTCCGCATTTTTGGTAATCAGCACTACCACACCAATAGAACACAACATTAGATAATCCAAGCTGCACATCTTTGGTAGTCAACACTATCACACCAACAGTACACAATATTGCCTAATCAATGGTCCACATTTTTGGTAGTCAGCACAGTAATTTAATTCTGCAATGTGTATCAATTTTGGGTCTGACCCAGTTTTGCAATGGTTGACAACTTTTTTGCTCAACAGGCCTGACCCAGTTTTGCAGTACTTGTCAACTTTTTTTCTCAACAGGCCTGACCCAGTTCTGCAATGTCAACCTGACCCAGTTTTGCAATGCTTGACAACTTTTTCCTCAACTGGCCTGACCCAGTTCTGCAACGTCAGCCTGGCCCAGTTTTGCAATGCTTGACAACTTTTTCCTCAACAGGCCTGACCCAGTTCTGCAATGTCAGCCTGACCCAGTTTTGCAATGCTTGACAACTTTTTTTCTCAACAGGCCTGATCCAGTTCTGCAATGTATATACAATGTCAGCCTGACCCAGTTTTGCAATGCTTGACAATTTTTTCCTCAAAAGGCCTGACCCAATTCTGCCATGTCAGCCTGACCCAGTTTTGCAGTAATTGACAACTTTTTTCTCAACAGGCCTGCAGTTTTGCAATGTATCTACAACATCGACCAGTCCCAGCTTTGCAACACTTGTCAATTTTTTGTTCAACAGGCCTGACCCAGTTTTACAATGCTCCCACCAGTCCCAGTTCTGCAATTTTTATCAAACATCAGCCCATCCCAGTTTTGCAGTGATTAATGTCCCTCAGGCCTGTACCAGATTTGCAATAATAGAAACATCGGCCTGGCCCAGTTTTGTGAGCATCGGCCAGCGTCGGCTAGTCCCACCTTTACAGGAAAATGTACATGTCTGATGACCCACTTTTGCGAGGGCTTTTGACTGAACTATGTGCTAATCTACGGTAGTTACATCCATCCCGCGGCATTTCCACCTGACCCACAGTACGTACCGCAGTGCCATTTGTGCATATGTGTCCTCCATGCTATATTCATTTAGTTAAGCTCACCTATACACCTACATGATAACACAATATGGGCTCATCCATTGACATGCATGAGAGGCAGGCCTGGGCCCACCCGAATGATATAGTGATCACAAATTATGTGCCTGCCTTAATGTGTAAATACTTTCTGGGCTCATTCATATGATTCCATGACAATACCTAATTTGACCTATCTACCCTTCTCTTAATTGACACCCTAGCCCACCCCTAGTACATTGTGATAATATCTAAGTATGTAGCCCATCCGTACCAATTGATAACAAATCATTCCTGGGATACCATCCACTGGCCTGTGACACTCAGCCTATTTTCACCTTCAGGTGGCCATGTAAGATGGCCTAAGTAGGTGCATGGGGTTGGAAGGTGGGGGGTGGGACGACAGTGGTGGTTGTGTCAGTTGTCATCACTGGGGGGTGGAGGCCTTTGTTGTCATTGTTGTTGTTGTTGTTGTCTGATGAGGGTGGTGGTGGTTGCATCATTGACACTGGGGGTGGGATGATGGTCATTGTCATTGTCTGATGAGGGTGGTGGTCATTGTGTCATCAATGGTC
>JAYMGJ010000838.1:0-19753 GCA_037178675.1 Scleroderma bovista | reverse complement strand
ACCCTAACCCTAACCTAACCTAACCTAACCTAACCCTAACCTAACCTAACCTAACCCTAACCTAACCTAACCCTAACCTAACCTAACCTAACCTAACCTAACCCTAACCCTAACCTAACCTAACCCTAACCTAACCCTAAGTAAACCTAACCCTAAGTAGGTATGATTTCAACGTCAATGAGCTCGGCAGAGTTATCACCAATCGATGGAAGGAGTATCTCTACTCCATCTATGACCATATGTGGCGCACGGAAGATGCCGCAGAAAGGTCCCGACATGAGTTCCGTCCGGGAGTTCCCTTAGGGAGGTCTATCGGGTTCTCGTCGGAAGCTCGGACGTTCGTCATAGATGAGTATCCTGTTTCCGTTGCTAAGCAACGGGTTCCTGCTCCCCCTCGGGGTGAACTGCAGGGAGCCCAAGGGCCTTCGGGTTCCGCGGGTACCGCTGATGGGCCGTCCTCTTCGGGGGATGCTGCTAGTCTCGGCCAAGTTAAACCCAGCGCGAAGTGGCGGAATGTTGTGCCATCTGAGCGGCCTTGTGACTGGCTTGTTACTCATTATGGTAGGCTGACCGACGGAGACACCGGGAAATCTGTCGAGGAAACCATCTTCGACGTCAACCGTGCCGGTCTGTGTGATCGTCGCTGGTTAGTCAGCAGGAAACGCACTCGCAACCTGTTTGACGTAACCTCTGCTTGGAAGCGTTCTATTCTGAGCGAGCTAGACAGTAGCCGGGATGAAAGTCCTGACTACTGGAACCAAGTGGTTGACATTGACGTAACAGACATGGAGTTATGAACTGGTCAATGCGGTGTAGGACTACAGAGGCATCAGAAATGAAACCTCGGCGCTTTTCTTCAAGGAAAATAGCTAACCACACCCTAACCGTAAACCTAACTTAACCAAACCCTAACCAGGGACAAACCCTAACCCGAACCCTAACCACTAACCCTAACTGCAAACCTAACCGGTGGCAGGGTGTGGTGGGAACCGGCGGAGTTTAAAATCGTGAGAGAGTAAACCTGGGTAGTCCCGGGTGTCACGTGATCACCGGCTATCGGTTCAATGCGGTCCGGTCACGTGATCAGGCACGAGCTGTCTGCGGGTCTAGGCCCGGTCCGACTCCGGTCGGATAAATTACTCCGATCAATCTCCGACTTTTTTCCGACAGGCACATGGCGCCCGGATAGAAGTTCTTTAACGAAGTGGGGCTAGTGCGCAACAGGGCCGATGTCCGATTGCGCCGTGACGACCGTTACCGTCACCGCCCCCCGGCTATTTAGTTATCCGCTTCCGTAGAACAATAGAGTCTACAAATGGAGTTATATCGGGCGTTCTTCGGAACAATGGCCGCTCTGCAAGCGGCACCCGATTGGCTGGATAAGCATCGGATCTAAAGGATCAGAAGCTCCAGAAGCACCTTCCCTTTAGGTAACGCCTAATCGGATCGTTGCATTGTCCAAGACAATGGTAAGCTAAACGGTTTATTGTTCATCCTGTACATATCGGGAGTACATCACCGGGGAGTTGGTTCACCTGACGATCGGGTCGCGATCGGCTGAGTGTAGTGCCGCTCTGCCCCCCACTACGTGGTTCTCGGCATCGGAGACGCTTGCCAGTCTAGTAGCACCGAACCAACGGTAACCAATGGGATAAGTCACTCTTATCAACGCTTGTGATTCGGACTCCGCTCTAAATCCCTGTCCATGCAATATATAAAGAGACGAAAAGAGGCTGATGAGACTTCAAGTCGAAAGAGCCAGCCTTCGGTGTTTACACTAAAGGCCCCTTCCTCCCTCGTCTTTTCTCATCACCTAGCAACCTGGCTACTCGTTGGCACTACCCTGTGTGGTGTACTTCCCCCCTAACCCCTAACCCTAAGAGGCCCACAATATGAACAAACAGCATGTATGGCTTGGAGAGTCAGCAAACTTATTTTCGAGTGTACAGAGCTCTTGGATCATGACATTGTTATTCATTGCATTGTCACACATCACACCAAATATCTAGGAGTACTCTCAAGTATCCAATTAGCAGATAAGTTTGAATCGAGTAAAACCTTTTCTGCTAATCCAAGACCTTCCAGAATACTTGCAAACACTGTTTCCATTTCGAGACCAGTGTGGGACTGATATCATGTCAGCGCTCACAAGGTACATCAGGTTAGTCACCCACTAATATAGGTACTTGAATAATGTCTGATGGCATCATCAGTGTTGTGCCATTGTGCTCCAGATGGACACAGGATGCAATGGGTGCATGATGGTTTGCTGTCATCCAAGCATCAGTAGTGAAATTCAGCCCACTATCATATTCCTGGTAAATAATTAGTCAAACTCATATTGGTTTGTATCTAAACTAACTCGTAACATCTTAGTCACACAGGTTTGAGTGTGTGTGAAGATAAGATAGACATGGAATAACTCAGTCCATCATGAAGGGAAGGTATTTGGTATGAAGGGCCACCTGTCTTCATTAAAGACTGAAATCTCCTGTCTTCGACAATCGAAAATGGACAAAGGCTTTTGGACACCCAGCAAAATCCACCACTTACTTTGTCTGCTCAGGAGTGTGTGCATGGTGAGAGTAAATTGTTTTCCCTCCTTTGATTCAAAGGCCATGGTAATGAATCCATCTTTAAGAATAGTTGTCTGGATCAGCCACATGCACAAATCACTCCACAGCACGATTTCACCTGCTTTAGTCGATTATGAACTTAGTTTATAGTAGCATACAACTTTTGACCACAACAACTTTTTCCTACCAACACACCCATCTACCCCAACTATATATCATCATAGGACCATGTGAAGGACACTGTGAGTGTTTCTGTATTCTTTTCAGCAACATACATACCCTTCTCCTTATATCAGATAGCATGATATCAAATAAATTCAGACAGTCTTTTCAGCATATTGACAGTGGTAATATGGATGTTATAAATGACTAGAAAGATGATGGGAGTTGATTCCTACACCCCAACATGTGTTCCTATGAATATACCCAGTGTGACTCTTCTCATCTTATATTGGTCTCAGAAAATTCAGGAGCATGTCACTGATACCTGAAACATGTCTACCCCATATATATATCATCACAGGACTGTGGAAAGAACATTTGTGATGTACCTGTATTTTTTTGCGACAACACACACACCCTACTCCTCATACCTTACATTACTGTATCTAATAAATTCAGGAAGCTATTACAGATTGTTCAAATGGTTGTTATTGGGGTTTTTGAGGTCTCTGAAGATTATGGGAATGGTCCTGAGCCTTGCAGAATATTTCCTAATAAGATGTGTTTCCAGTACCCAAGCATGCTTGCATCACCTGTAGAATATTATTCCGACCGCCGTTTTGTCTGAAACTTGGACTGGGACCTCCCAATTGGTCTATCTACCTCCTCCCATCATTACATTTCCCAAAAGATTGTTTACAGTTTGTAATTATAATTCCACCACAGGCTGTATAATGAATGAGGAAGCGCGTAGCGGCGCGCTCGAACAACAGACCGACTATGACCCTGATTATGACCTCCATCTTCCCAGGAAGAAGGAGGCCCCGATTCCGGAGCAATATATTCAGGACGGCCTTGACGCGGGAGGGACTTACGTGAATAATTATATATCCGAAGTCGTACCCACGATCGTAACCCACAGAGATTACGCTTCTAGTCTCATCGATTGGCAGGCCGTCCAGGACTCACTACGGGCAAATAAGCTCATTGTGACGATTACCGATAAGAACCTCGGTGTAGCTATAATCACGAAGCAATGGTTCATAGAGGGCGTCGAGTCTATCTTGAACGATGCATCACAGTATGAGCCTGTCTCATCTGAACGATGTCACGATATTCTCATGGAAACAGTACGAGAAGTTCGCGCTATCGCCGAGGGGCTAGACTCCGAAGGTGCGAGCGAGCAACTTGTTAAATTTCTGGTAAACAAATGTCCGGCCGAAGGGTCTGAGGGTTTGCCGAGTATTCCTCGGTTCTATGTTATCCCTAAGATACATAAGAAGCCGGTTAAACACCGGCCCATAATTCCCTGTCACTCCAGCGCCCAGGCCCCTGTTGCTAAGTACGTTTCCAAAATGTTGAAGCCGCTTGTAGAGCGCTGCAAATTCGTGTTACATGGGACCAAGCACCTTGCACGAAAGTTTTCAACATTACGGCTAGACCGGTCTAAAAAGGCCTGGTTAGTGAGCGGCGATGTCGTCGCCTTCTATCCGAGTATCCCCTTGGAAGAAGCACTTGATATAGTAATGTTACTATTCAAGGCACACTATGCGAACACGCTCAATGAGCGGCAAATAGAATTATTCCGCCGGTGTTTGCTCATAGCCAATCTGAATAATGTAGTCGAATTTCAAGGACGCTACTGGCTCCAAACTCAGGGCTTAGCAATGGGACAGGCTCCGTCGCCTGACATCGCTAATCTATGGGGTGCCTACTTTGAGGAACACCTGTTCTCCAGCGAGCGATCGCTTAAGGACTTAGGGTGGGCATTCATCGGTAGATATATCGATGACGTTCTTGGAATTGTATATGCCGATAGTGCGGAGAACGCACTTAAGGTGGCATCAATCTTACGATACGATGACCCTGGCAAAGAACGTGTTCGGCTACTGTGGGAAGTTTCGGAATATAACGTTCCATTCCTGGACATGTTGGTGTATCTCGATCCGGTTACCGGTCAGATCGGGCACCGACCCTATCAGAAGAAACTAAACCACAAAGAACGCATACCATGGGTATCTCACCACCCTAAAGATGTAAAACGGGGAACTTACATCGGTGAGATGTCACGCCTGGCCACGCTCTCGTCCTCTGTTGAAGAGTATGTCTCGGCCATTAAAGACCTTAAGGGTCTCTATATGGCGCGTGGGTATCCAGAAAAGTTGGTATTAACTTGGACTAAGGATCACCTGGCAGAACGGTGGGAACAACGGCTCTCCGAGCCGGAACCCGCACGGCCCGTTCTGGTCCTTAAGACCGAGTTTAATCCGGCATGGTACGCGTTCAATGTCGATGAACTCGGCAAGACTATCACATCCCAATGGATGACGTACTTGAACGGCATCTATGACCACATGTGGCGTACGGAAGACGCCGCTGAAAGGTCCCGACATGAGTTCCGGCCCGGTATTCCCTTAGGAAGGTCTATCGGGTTCACTCCGGAAGCTCGGACGTTCGTTATAGACGAGTATCCTGTTTCCGTTGCTAAGCAACAGCCTCCTGCTCCCCCTCGGGGTGACTGGCAGGGAGCCGGCGGGTCCTCCGGATCCAATGGTACCGCTGATGGGCCCTCCTCTTCAGGGGAGTGTGCTAGTCTCGGCCAAGTTCAGGCTAGCGCGCGGTGGCGGAACGTGGTGCCGTCTGAGCGGCCTTGCGACTGGGTTGTTACCCATTATGGTAGGCTGACCGACGGTGAGTCCGCCGGACGCTCGGTCGAGGAAACCATCTTCGACGTTAAACGTGCTGGATTATGTGATAAAAGGTGGCTCGTGAGTAGAAAGCGTACGCGCAACCTATTCGACGTGTCACAAGCTTGGAAGCGATCGCTTCTTGCTGAGCTAGACAGTACTCGGGACGAATCTCCCGATTACTGGGACCAATTGGTCGACATCGATATCGATGATATGATGGTCTAATTTGGGCAATCCGGTTATAGGCTAGAAGCATCCGTACAGGATTCTCGGCTTTTGTTCGAACCAAAAACCTAACCAAACCTTAACCGCGAACCTAACTAGTACCTAAATTGTACCCAATCGGGTTAAACACCGAACCTAACCGAACCTAACCATACCTAACCGGTGGTGTAGGCTAGGAACCGGCGGAGTTTAAAATTCCTAGAAGGGAGGCTGGGTAGTCCCGGCCGTCACGTGATCACCGGCTATCGGTTCAATGCGGACCGGTCACGTGACCAGACACGAGCTGTCTGCGAGCCTAGGCTCGGTCCGACTCCGGTCGGATAAATCCCTCCGAAGTTTCTCCGAACTTTCCCCGTAAGGCACATGGGGCCCGGGCAGAAGTTCTTTAACGAGTTGGGAATAGTGCGGAGCAGGCCCAAGGTCCGATCCCGCCGGTAACTCCGATTCGTTACCATTCCCCCGGCTATGTGATCACTTCTCTCCGCTCCGACGGAGTAACATTGTTATCTTGGTGCGGAACTCCGGTCGGACTCCGGTCCGGTCCGGTGGACATGAGGCCTCCGGCCTCATGCCCTAGGCATGTCCGCTCTGCAAGCGGAGCCAAGACCCCGGGATAGGGCTCAGAACGAAACGTTTTGATGCAATGGAAGCACCGCAACGAGGTAACGCCTCTAGCGTTGACGTACCCCCAAGGGGTTAACGATGTCACACGGTGATTAAATTCCCGATACTATGGGATCCAATCAAATTGGACCGGGTAAGTAGTTTACCTATCCCTGACTCGTGACGGCTGTGTGTAGTGCCGCTCTGCCTCCTCCGACGGAGTTCTTGGCATCGGAGACGCTTGCCAGCTTGGTAGCGATTGGGCGATTAGGGTGGGCTATGCGAAACGTGTGCCGTTTCAACCCCGTCGTTTGAGTTTCAGACTCAGCTTCGGATCATATATATAAGAGATAACGAAAGGGCTGACGAGGCAACAACGCCGAAAGGTCACCGGTCTTCTGTCCCCGCACAGGAACCACCTTCCCTTTCGCCTTCGTCTCTCAGTCAGTAAGCTGGCTAATCGCAAAATCGCTTCGCGATTTTGCTCCCCCCTAACCTAACCCTAGTCCCAGCTCGGTCCGACTCCGGTCGGATTCCTCTCCGAACTTTCCCCGTACGGCACAAGGGGCCCGGGCAGAAGTTCTTTAACGAGTTGGCAATAGTGCGGAACTGGCCCTAGGTCCGATCCCGCCGGTAGCTCCGATTCGCTACCGTTGCCCCGGCTATGCAACCGCCTTCGCTCCGCTCCGGCGGAGAAACATCGTTCCCTTGGTGCGGAATCCCGATCGGACTTCGATCCGCTTCGGTGGACATGAGGCTCCGCCTCATGCCCTAGGCATGGCCGCTCTGCAAGCGGCGCCAAGGCCCCGGGATAGGGCTCGGATCTTAAGGATCCAATGCGATGGAAGCGATCACCTCGAGGTAACGCCTCGTGTATCGTTGTCCCCCCAAGGGGGGAACGTGTTGCACGGTAATTAACACCGGCAGTAAGGCCTCAAGGGTCTAGTCCAATCGGTTAAGTGAGTAACCGTCTTCCTATCGCGAAGGCTGTGTGTAGTGCCGCTCTGCCCCCCACAACGTGGTTCTCGGCATCGGAGACGCTTGCCAGCTTAGTAGCGATTGGTTGATTAGGGAATCATGTGGTAACTTTGCCGTACCAACCCCGCTGTTTGAGATTCCGACTCAGCAACGGTCTACGGATAAAAGAGATAACGAGAAGGGCTGATGAGACAATAAGTCGAAAGGCACCCCGGTCTTCTGTCCCCGCACAGGAACCACCTTCCCTCTCGCACTCGTCTCTCTAGCTCCGCAAGCTGGATTTATCGCAAAAATCGCTTCGCGATTTTTGCTCCCCCCTAACTAAACGTGCTTGGAAACTTGCGGTTCGTCACAAACAACAGTTCGTCATGACTGATCCCCGCTCCCCAGTTGCTGGCCCCTCGCGCCACCGTGCGATGTCCCCTGCGCAAGCAGGTTACGTGCATGGGAGCATTGAGGCGTTCGTCAAAGCTTCTGGCGACTTCCCTCATGCTGCGTCGACGGCGCGGACTCTATCCTTAGGGATGGCCACGTCGTTAACGGAACTCCTGGCACTTGTGCCGGTCGATTTTCGTGAGACGCTCCGACCCCATTTCAAAGCCTTACAGGATATCGGGGAGAGAAAGGCGTCCGTCACCGCCTCCCTCGCTAAACTGGAAAGGCACAAGGCCAACGGGACCTACCCGACGGCTATCCAGGGCCTGCACGTCCCTGTCTTCCAATTCAACAAGCCTTGGCTTGATTCGAAGATGGAGGAAAAACCCGAAGTTTCTTTCCAGAAGCTTGTCGACCAGTGTAAGTCCGACTCCCTGGACCTGGCGATCAAGATGAAGGAAGAAGAACGGGACTTCTTCGTGGAGGCTGCGCGGCCCCAAGAATGGCTCGGAGATTGGAGCAGCGCAGTCGCCACCGTGGCCAAGCGAATGGCTGGGTTGCATCAGCGACCCGTCATCGTCCCTGACCAGAATGGCGGCGAACGTATTGACAAGTGGTCTACCGACCCTACGTTCGAACGTCTCGTAAAAGATCTCAACGAAGATCTTGTCCAGTTTGGCGTCCGCATCCTGGTTCTCCAGGAAGCAAAGGGATTCGCCGCTGAGGCTCGCGAGGCGGCCAAGAAGAAGTTGAAAGACACCACCGACGTCGAAATGGGTGACGCAACGGAGGAGTCGAGGATGGAGGACTTGGTGCAACGCGCTCTGGAGAAGCGCATGCTCAAGTTCAAACCCTTCGTGAGTCCATCCGATCACTTCCTACTCTCTGACTTAGACACGTCACTGTCATTAGTCCGAAGTTCACAAATACATGGTCAAAAACGGCCTTGTGGACAAGAAGGGGAAAGGGAAGAAGGCGGGAGGAAACGCCGGCGCGAAGGCCAAAGCCAAGGCCACCGGCAAGAAACCAGGGAAGCAAGGGAACTTCCATACCAAGGACAAGAAGTCCGCGGGTCCCAAACCTGGTCCCTCCAATGCGCCCGACAGGAAGGGCAAAGGCAAAGCGAGAGAATAGTCGCCGCCGCTTCCTGGAGGTATGAAAATCCGTTATCATACCCTGATGAGATCTTAAACTTGCCCCTGGATCTAGCCGTCCGCTACCTCCTTTCGTCGGCGCCGCCCGCTATGGTGGCGGCCATGAGATTCCGATCGGACGTGCACGTTGGTCCCGGGGTAGAACTGCCCCGTTTAATATCTACATCGCTTTCTGTTGGACTTCGCTATATGTACGCTAGACGACCCTTAGGGTCACTGATAGCAAATGCGTATCATGATTTTTGTGAACGTTTGAGGTGGCGTATTCACTTCATGAACGAGGAGGCACGAAGCGGCGTGACTTCCCAACAGACGGACTATGATCCTGATTATGACCTTCATCTTCCCAGGAAGAAGGAGGCCCCCTCTCCGGAGCGATATATTCAGGACGGCCTTGATGCCGGATGGACTTACGTGAATAATTATATATCCGAAGTCGTACCGACAATCGTAACCCACAGAGATTACGCTTCTAGTCTCATCGATTGGCAGGCCGTCCAGGAGTCACTTCATGCAAATAAGCTAATTGTGACGATTACCGATAAGAATCTCGGCATCGCTATAATCACGAAGCAATGGTTCATAGAGGGAGCTGAGTCTATCTTAAGTGACCCAACACAGTACGAGGAGATCTCGACTGAACGTTGTAATGATATTCTCATAGAGACAGTACGAGAAGTTCGCGACATCGCCGAGGAGATGGGCTCCGAAGGCGCGAGCGAGCAGCTTGTTAAATTTCTGGTAAACAAATGTCCGGCCGAAGGGTCTGATGGTATGCCGAGTATTCCTCGGTTCTATGTGATCCCTAAGATCCATAAGAAGCCGGTTAAACACCGGCCTATAATCCCATGTCACTCCAGTGCCCAGGCCCCTGCTGCCAAGTACGTCTCTAAAATGTTGAAGCCGCTCGTAGAGCGCTGTAAATTCGTGTTACATGGTACCAAGCATCTTGCACGAAAACTCTCAACATTACGGCTTGATCCATGCAAAAAAGCATGGATAGTGAGCGGCGATGTCGTCGCATTCTATCCAAGTATTCCCTTGGAAGAAGCCCTTGATATAGTAATGCTTCTATTCAGGGCTCACTACTCAAACACGCTTAATGAGCGGCAAATAGAATTGTTCCGCCGGTGTTTAGTCATAGCCAATATGAATAACGTAGTCGAATTCCAAGGCCGCTTCTGGCTCCAAACTCAGGGCTTAGCAATGGGCCAGGCTCCATCGCCTGACATCGCTAATCTATGGGGCGCCTACTTTGAGGAACATCTTTTCTCCAGCGAGCGATCGCTTAAGGACTTAGGGTGGGCGTTCATCGGTAGATATATCGATGACGTACTTGGAATTGTATATGCCGATAGTGCGGAAAACGCACTTAAGGTGGCATCTATCTTACGATATGATGACCCTGGCAAAGAACGTGTTCGGCTACTGTGGGAAGCTTCGGAATATAACGTTCCGTTCCTGGACATGTTGGTGTATCTCGATCCGGTCACCGGTCAGATCGGTCACCGACCCTATCAGAAGAAGCTAAACCACAAAGAACGTATCCCATGGGTATCTCACCACCCCAAAGATGTTAAGCGGGGAACTTACATCGGTGAGATGTCACGACTGGCCACGCTCTCGTCCTCCGTTGAGGAGTACGTCTCAGCCATTAAAGACCTTAAGGGTCTCTATATGGCGCGTGGGTATCCAGAAAAGTTGGTATTAACCTGGACTAAGGATCACCTAGCAGAACGGTGGGCACAACGGCTCTCTGAGCCGGAACCCGCACGGCCCGTTCTGGTCCTCAAAACAGAGTTTAATCCGGCATGGTATGCGTTCAATGTCGATGAGCTCGGCAGTACTATCACAGCCAAATGGATGACGTATCTTAACGCCATCTATGACCACATGTGGCGCACAGAAAGCGCCGCAGAAAAGTCCCGACACGAGTTCCGACCAGGTATTCCCTTAGGAAGGTCTATCGGGTTCACTCCGGAAGCTCGGACGTTCGTCATAGACGAGTACCCTGTTTCTGTTGCTAAGCAACGGCCACCTGCTCCCCCTCGGGGTGACTGGCAGGGAGCCTGCGGACCCTCCGGGTCTAAAGGTACCGCTGATGGGCCCTCCTCTTCAGGGGAGTGTGCTAGTCTCGGCCAAGTTACGGCCAGCGCGCGGTGGCAGAACGTGGTGCCGTCTGAACGGCCTTGTGACTGGGTTGTTACCCACTATGGTAGGCTGACCGACGGTGAGTCCGTCGAGCGCTCAGTCGAGGAAACTATCTTCGACGTCAAGCGTGCAGGTCTATGTGATAAACGGTGGCTCGTGAGTAGAAAGCGTACGCGCAACCTATTCGACGTGTCACAAGCTTGGAAGCGATCGCTACTGAGCGAGCTAGACAGTACTCGGGACGAATCTCCTGACTACTGGGATCAATTGATCGACATCGACATCAACGATGTAGAGATTTAGACTAGGGCTCTGCAGTATAAGGCTAGAGGCACCCGAACGGAACCTCGGCTTTTGTTCGAACCAAAAACCTAACCAACCTTAACTGCAACCTAACTAATCTTAAACCCTACCCCTAACCGGGTTAACTACCGAACCTAACCGAACCTAACCATACCTAACCGGTGGTGTAGGCTAGGAACCGGCGGAGTTTAAAATTCCTAAAAAGGAAGCTGGGTAGCCCCGGCTGTCACGTGATCACCGGCTATCGGTTCAATGCGGACCGGTCACGTGATCAGGCACGAGCTGTCTGCGAGTCTAGGCTCGGTCCGACTCCGGTCGGATAAATCCTTTTGAAGTTTCTCCGAACTTTCCCCGTACGGCACAAGGGGCCCGGGCAGAAGTTCTTTAACGAGTTGGCAATAGTGCGGAACTGGCCCTAGGTCCGATCCCGCCGGTAGCTCCGATTCGCTACCGTTGCCCCGGCTATGCAACCGCCTTCGCTCCGCTCCGGCGGAGAAACATCGTTCCCTTGGTGCGGAATCCCGTCGGACTTTGATCCGATCGGTGGACATGAGGCTCCGCCTCATGCCCTAGGCATGGCCGCTCTGCAAGCGGCGCCAAGGCCCCGGGATAGGGCTCGGATCTTAAGGATCCAATGCGATGGAAGCGATTACATCGAGGTAACGCCTCATGTATCGATGTCCCCCCAAGGGGGGAACACGTTGCACGGTAATTAACACCGGCAGTAAGGCCTGAAGGGTCTAGTCCAATCGGTTAAGTGAGTAACCGTCTTCCTATCGCGAAGGCTGTGTGTAGTGCCGCTCTGCCCCCCACAACGTGGTTCTCGGCATCGGAGACGCTTGCCAGCTTAGTAGCGATTGGTTGATTAGGGAATCATGTGGTAACTTTGCCGTACCAACCCCGCTGTTTGAGATTCCGACTCAGCAACGGTCTACGGATAAAAGAGATAACGAGAAGGGCTGATGAGACAATAAGTCGAAAGGCACCCCGGTCTTCTGTCCCCGCACAGGAACCACCTTCCCTCTCGCACTCGTCTCTCTAGCTCCGCAAGCTGGACATATCGCAAAAATCGCTTCGCGATTTTTGCTCCCCCCTAACCTAATACCTAAATTGTACCCAATCGGGTTAAACACCGAACCTAACCGAACCTAACCATACCTAACCGGTGGTGTAGGCTAGGAACCGGCGGAGTTTAAAATTCCTAGAAGGGAGGCTGGGTAGCCCCGGCCGTCACGTGATCACCGGCTATCGGTTCAATGCGGACCGGTCACGTGATCAGGCACTAGCTGTCTGCGAGCCCAGGCTCGGTCCGACTCCGGTCGGACAAATCCCTCCGAAGTTTCTCCGAACTTTCCCCGTAAGGCACATGGGGCCCGGGCAGAAGTTCTTCAACGAGTTGGGAATAGTGCGGAGCAGGCCCAAGGTCCGATCCCGCCGGTAACTCCGATTCGTTACCATTCCCCCGGCTATGTGATCACTTCTCTCCGCTCCGACGGAGTAACATTGTTATCTTGGTGCGGAACTCCGGTCGGACTCCGGTTCGGTCCGGTGGACATGAGGCCTCCGGCCTCATGCCCTAGGCATGTCCGCTCTGCAAGCGGAGCCAAGACCCCGGGATAGGGCTCAGAACGAAACGTTTTGATGCAATGGAAGCACCGCAACGAGGTAACGCCTCTAGCGTTGACGTACCCCCAAGGGGTTACGATGTCACACGGTGATTAAAATCCCGATGTTTTGGGATCCAATCAAATTGGACCGGGTAAGTAGTTTACCTATCCCTGACCCGTGACGGCTGTGTGTAGTGCCGCTCTGCCTCCTCCGACGGAGTTCTTGGCATCGGAGACGCTTGCCAGCTTGGTAGCGATTGGGCGATTAGGGTGGGCTATGCGAAACGTGTTCGTTTCAACCCCGTCGTTTGAGTTTCCGACTCAGCGTCGGATCATGTATATAAGAGATAACGAAAGGGCTGACGAGGCAACAACGCCGAAAGGTCACCGGTCTTCTGTCCCCGCACAGGAACCACCTTCCCTTTCGCCTTCGTCTCTCAGTCAGTAAGCTGGCTAATCGCAAAATCGCTTCGCGATTTTGCTCCCCCCTAACTAAACGTGCTTACAAACTTGCGGTGTGTCATAAACAACAGTTCGTCATGGCTGAACCCCGCTCCCCAGTTGCTGGCCCCTCTCGCCACCGTGCGATGTCTCCCGCGCAAGCGGGTTACGTGCATGGGAGCATCGAGGCTTTCGTCAAAGCTTCTGGCGATTTTCCTCATGCTGCGTCGACGGCGCGGACACTGTCCCTAGGGATGGCTACGTCGTTAACGGAACTCCTGGCACTTGTGCCGGTCGATTTCCGTGAGACGCTTCGACCCCACTTCCGTGCCCTCCAAGACGTCGGGGAGCGAAAGGCTTCGGTCATCGCTTCCCTGGCGAAACTAGAGCGGCACAAGGCCAACGGGACCTTCCCGACGGCCATCCAGGGCTTGCACGTCCCTGTCTTCCAGTTTAACAAGCCTTGGCTTGATTCACCCATGGAAGAGAAACCCGAGGCTTCGTTCCAGAAGCTTGTTGACCAGTGTCGGGCCGACGCCCTTGATCTGGCCATCAAGTTGAAGACCGAAGAACGGGACTTCTTCGAGGAGGCGGTGCGACCCCAGAATTGGCTTAATGACTGGGATTGCGCCGTCGCCGAGGTTGTCAAGCGCATGAGTAAGCTGCACCAGCGGCCTCTCATCGTGCCGGACAACAATGGCGGCGAACGTATCGCGAAATGGGAAACCGATCCGACGTTCGCACGCATCACAAAGGACCTCAAGGAGGACCTTGTCCAGTTCGGCGTACGCATCCTGGTTCTCCAGGAAGCGAAAGGGTTCGCCGCTGAGACACGTGAGGCGGCCAAGAAGAAGCTTAAAGACACCGCGGACGTCGAAATGGGTGACGCAACCGAGGAGTCGCGGATGGAGGATTTGGTGCAACGCGCGCTTGAGAAGCGCATGCTCAAATTCAAACCCTTCGTAGGTCCATCAGATCACTTCCTTCTTTCTGATCTTGACGTATCGTTGTCATTAGTCCGAAGTCCACAAATACATGGTCCGAAACGGCCTTGTGGACAAACCGGCCAAGAAGGGGAAGAAGAGCGTGGGAGGAAGCGCCGGAAGACAGGCCAAAGCCAAGGCCACCGGCAAGAAACCAGGGAAACAAGGGGGAACTTATACCAAGGACAAGAAGTCCGCGGGCCCCAAACCTGGTCCCTCCAACGCGTCCGACAGGAAAGGCAAAGGCAAGGCGAGAGAATAGTCGCCGCCGCCTGTTGGAGGTACGAAAATCCGCTCTCGTACCCGGATGAGATTCTTGACTTACCCCTGGATCTAGCACTCCGCTATCTCGTTTCTTCGGCTCCTCCTGCCATGGTGGAAGCTATGAGGTTCCGGTCGGCTGTGCACGTGGGTCCCGGGGTGGAACTACCCCGTCAAATATCATCATCGCTTTCTGTTGGCCTTCGCTACATGTATTCTAGACGTCCCTTAGGGACATTAGTAGCAAAGGCATATCATGATTTTTGTGAACGACTGAGATGGCGTATTCACTTCATGAATGAGGAAGCGCGTAGCGGCGCGCTCGAACAACAGACCGACTATGACCCTGATTATGACCTCCATCTTCCCAGGAAGAAGGAGGCCCCGATTCCGGAGCAATATATTCAGGACGGCCTTGACGCGGGAGGGACTTACGTGAATAATTATATATCCGAAGTCGTACCCACGATCGTAACCCACAGAGATTACGCTTCTAGTCTCATCGATTGGCAGGCCGTCCAGGACTCACTACAGGCAAATAAGCTCATTGTGACGATTACCGATAAGAACCTCGGTGTAGCTATAATCACGAAGCAATGGTTCATAGAGGGCGTCGAGTCTATCCTGAACGATGCATCACAGTATGAGTCCATCTCATCTGACCGATGCCATGATATTCTCATGGAAACCGTACGAGAAGTTCGTGCTATCGCCGAGGGGCTAGACTCCGAAGGCGCGAGCGAGCAACTTGTTAAATTTCTGGTAAACAAATGTCCGGCCGAAGGGTCTGAGGGTTTGCCGAGTATTCCTCGGTTCTATGTTATCCCAAAGATACATAAGAAGCCGGTTAAACACCGGCCCATAATTCCCTGTCACTCCAGCGCCCAGGCCCCTGTTGCTAAGTACGTTTCCAAAATGTTGAAGCCGCTCGTAGAGCGCTGCAAATTCGTGTTACATGGGACCAAGCACCTTGCACGAAAGTTCTCAACATTACGGCTTGACCGGTCTAAAAAGGCCTGGTTAGTGAGCGGCGATGTCGTCGCCTTCTATCCGAGTATCCCCTTGGAAGAAGCACTTGATATAGTGATGTTACTATTCAAGGCACACTATGCGAACACGCTTAATGAACGGCAAATAGAATTATTCCGCCGGTGTTTGCTCATAGCCAATTTAAATAATGTAGTCGAATTTCAAGGACGCTACTGGCTCCAAACTCAGGGCTTAGCAATGGGCCAGGCCCCGTCGCCTGACATCGCTAATCTATGGGGTGCCTACTTTGAGGAACACCTGTTCTCCAGCGAACGATCGCTTAAGGACTTAGGGTGGGCATTCATCGGTAGATATATCGATGACGTTCTTGGAATTGTATATGCCGATAGTGCGGAAAACGCACTTAAGGTGGCATCGATCTTGCGATACGATGACCCGGGCAAAGAACGTGTTCGGCTACTGTGGGAAGTTTCGGAATATAACGTTCCATTCCTGGACATGCTGGTGTATCTCGATCCGGTTACCGGTCAGATCGGGCACCGACCCTATCAGAAGAAACTAAACCACAAAGAACGCATACCATGGGTATCTCACCACCCTAAAGATGTAAAACGGGGAACTTACATCGGTGAGATGTCACGCCTGGCCACGCTCTCGTCCTCTGTCGAAGAGTATGTCTCAGCCATTAAAGACCTTAAGGGTCTCTATATGGCGCGTGGGTATCCAGAAAAGTTGGTTTTAACTTGGACTAAGGATCACCTGGCAGAACGGTGGGAACAACGGCTCTCCGAGCCGGAACCCGCACGGCCCGTTCTGGTCCTTAAGACCGAGTTTAATCCGGCATGGTATGCGTTCAATGTCGATGAACTCGGCAAGACTATCACATCCCAATGGATGACGTATTTAAACGGCATCTATGACCACATGTGGCGTACGGAAGACGCCGCTGAAAGGTCCCGACATGAGTTCCGGCCTGGTATTCCCTTAGGAAGGTCTATCGGGTTCACTCCGGAAGCTCGGACGTTCGTTATAGACGAGTATCCTGTTTCCGTCGCTAAGCAACAGCCTCCTGCTCCCCCTCGGGGTGACTGGCAGGGAGCCGGCGGGTCCTCCGGATCCAATGGTACCGCTGATGGGCCCTCCTCTTCAGGGGAGTGTGCTAGTCTCGGCCAAGTTCAGGCTAGCGCGCGGTGGCGGAACGTGGTGCCGTCTGAGCGGCCTTGCGACTGGGTTGTTACCCATTATGGTAGGCTGACCGACGGTGAGTCCGCCGGACGCTCGGTCGAGGAAACCATCTTCGACGTCAAACGTGCTGGATTATGTGATAAACGGTGGCTCGTGAGTAGAAAGCGTACGCGCAACCTATTCGACGTGTCACAAGCTTGGAAGCGATCGCTTCTTGCTGAGCTAGACAGTACTCGGGACGAATCTCCCGATTACTGGGACCAATTGGTCGACATCGATATCGATGATATGATGGTCTAATTTGGGCAATCCGGTTATAGGCTAGAAGCATCCGTACAGGATTCTCGGCTTTTGTTCGAACCAAAAACCTAACCAAACCTTAACCGCGAACCTAACTAGTACCTAAATTGTACCCAATCGGGTTAAACACCGAACCTAACCGAACCTAACCATACCTAACCGGTGGTGTAGGCTAGGAACCGGCGGAGTTTAAAATTCCTAGAAGGGAGGCTGGGTAGCCCCGGCCGTCACGTGATCACCGGCTATCGGTTCAATGCGGACCGGTCACGTGATCAGGCACTAGCTGTCTGCGAGCCCAGGCTCGGTCCGACTCCGGTCGGACAAATCCCTCCGAAGTTTCTCCGAACTTTCCCCGTAAGGCACATGGGGCCCGGGCAGAAGTTCTTCAACGAGTTGGGAATAGTGCGGAGCAGGCCCAAGGTCCGATCCCGCCGGTAACTCCGATTCGTTACCATTCCCCCGGCTATGTGATCACTTCTCTCCGCTCCGACGGAGTAACATTGTTATCTTGGTGCGGAACTCCGGTCGGACTCCGGTTCGGTCCGGTGGACATGAGGCCTCCGGCCTCATGCCCTAGGCATGTCCGCTCTGCAAGCGGAGCCAAGACCCCGGGATAGGGCTCAGAACGAAACGTTTTGATGCAATGGAAGCACCGCAACGAGGTAACGCCTCTAGCGTTGACGTACCCCCAAGGGGTTACGATGTCACACGGTGATTAAAATCCCGATGTTTTGGGATCCAATCAAATTGGACCGGGTAAGTAGTTTACCTATCCCTGACCCGTGACGGCTGTGTGTAGTGCCGCTCTGCCTCCTCCGACGGAGTTCTTGGCATCGGAGACGCTTGCCAGCTTGGTAGCGATTGGGCGATTAGGGTGGGCTATGCGAAACGTGTTCGTTTCAACCCCGTCGTTTGAGTTTCCGACTCAGCGTCGGATCATGTATATAAGAGATAACGAAAGGGCTGACGAGGCAACAACGCCGAAAGGTCACCGGTCTTCTGTCCCCGCACAGGAACCACCTTCCCTTTCGCCTTCGTCTCTCAGTCAGTAAGCTGGCTAATCGCAAAATCGCTTCGCGATTTTGCTCCCCCCTAACCCTAACACCACAGAGCACTATTCGTGACAAGTCCTCACTGTCCCATCGTGGTAATGAGAGTGGGCTCAACCTGAGCTTGATACTAGATGCACAGCACCGTTCACCATACCACACTGTTCACCACACCGCACCACCAAACAGAAGCAACCGTACAAGCACGAGGACACCGCACAACCTACACGTGTCAGAAAAAATCAAAACAACCAGCTGAGTCCAAGCTTTGTCCAAAACCACCACAGCACTACTGTCAATCTGTCTCATAGAAACCTGCAGCATGACACAAGAGGTCACTTCTTGCCCTCACAGTCATCAACACCACTGAATTCCCCATCACTGCTCACTGGCAGCGGGTATCTGTTTCCGTCAGAACCACAGTCACCGGAATACACTCCAGCTTCACCACCGGAGTACGCATCTACATGTGGAATCCCGCTGTCCAGGCAAACTTCGCCAATCAGCCCAGACCACGATGAGCTCTACAGAGAACTTACAGAGCTTTTACCATTGACCCCACCAGCATCAACAATTGTTGCGCGTAACCAACAACAACGAGCGTTCACACTCCCACAGCCTACAACCGCACCACTGCCACCCATAACACAGCACATACCACCACCACCTGTAGCACAGCATGTACCACTGCCACCTGTAGCGCAACCAGCACCGCCAGCCCCAGCGCCACCACCCCCAGCAAACTTAGCACCCCCAGCAAACTTAGCACCCCCACCTCGTCCACAACTGATGGCTGAAACAGTCCCAGTGTTCTATGGGGACCGGGCCAGGTCACAGAATGCAGGTGACTTCATTAAAGCATACAACCAGAGCATGATGTTCCTGAATCCGCTCGCCACAGATGTGCAAAAAATGACAGCGCTGACTAATTACCTCGGAATGAGCTCACCAGCGGAGCAATGGTACCAAGATTTGATGGTTAACAACCCAGCAAGCTGGAACGATCTAGTAACAGTGTTCAACACAAGATGGCCTATGGGCAGAAGCGCAAAACAAACATCGGGGGAGTATCAGATGGAACTGCTTGAGCACAAAATACTGGAAGGAGATGTCAGGGTAATCAAGACAATAGAGCAGCAAAGGAAATGGACGCATGTAAAGTGGGCGGAGGACACAATGGAACTAGCCACCCTAGCAGGAATCGAAGCAGGGCCAACGCTAATCTACCAAGTCAGGAAGAACCTACCGAAAGTAATCAGGAAGCAGCTGGCCAACGAGTACACTGACTGGGCAACATTCACCACAGCAGTAATGGACGTGGACACAGTGAAACTGACGGAGGAAAGGGAGGATAGGGAGGAACGAAAGAAGCAGGAGGAGGAGAAGGAACGGAAACTACTGCACAAAGTGGAGATGGCAAATAGAGCAACCACGGACCTCACAGCACAGCTCCAACACCTAACCATTGGGCAGGTAGCAGTGTCACAGCAAACACCAAGCCCAACCTGACGAACAGGCAGTGCCCTGATGACACGCTTTGCACTACAACAGGGACAAAGACGTACCCCAGCGTACCCACCTCCCTCAGAGGAAATGAAAGAGGTTGTCCGAAAGGCACTAGAGATGTACCCTCATCAACGCTTGGATGAAGATGGCCAAAAAGCATACATGAGCCAGCTGGCAGCATGGACCGTGACGTACAGGACCATCACATGAATTT